>JBBMOL010000467.1:182267-243849 GCA_037954665.1 Laguncularia racemosa | reverse complement strand
AGATTTCCCAAAAATTCAACACAAATACAAAAAATTCAACAAATTCCAGAATGAGTGCAATTTTAATTATTTTGGGGAAAAAATTATAAATTTGGGCAAACTTACTAAATTTCACCAAACCTCATGATAGAAAACTAATCCTTTTCAAAAGCAATAAAAATTTGGGCCCTTTCTAACGAAATTTTGGGCCCTTTTAACAAACTTTGTAAAAATTCCTCGGATTTGAGCAAATTTTATTCACATTGGGCCCATTTACTATGTTCACACAATATTCTACAAAATAAGTAGAATTCAATGCAAATTCTACAAATTAGCACAAATGTTACAATTTGGAAAAAATCATTCAGATTGCACTAGATTGCAAGAATTTTTGTTGTAATGCACAATTTAAGCAAAATTCCACAAACCAATGCATGTTTACAAAAATTTAATAGATTTGCCAAAATTCAACACAAATACAACAAATTCGAACAAATTCCATGAATGAGTGCAATTTTAATTATATTAGGGAAAACATTATAAATTTGGGCAAACTTACTGAAATTGCACCAAACCTCACTCATGATAGAAAACTAATCCTTTGCAATTGCAATAAATTTGGCCTTTCTAACGAAATTTTGGCCATTGTAACAAACTTGTACAAATTTATCAAATTTTGGACACGTTCCACAAATTGAGTAGGGTTATACAAAGCAGCACAGGTTTATGAAGTTGGGTTGGATTTAACAAAATTTAGCGCATATTTTACAAATTAGCACAAATTATACGGATGTAGCGATTTTCTTCAAATTGGGGCAAATCTGCAAATTTCACCAAAATCAGTTAAGTTGCACCAGATTGCACTCCTTAGGGAAAAATCTGCAAACCTTTGCAAATTTTGCTAAAATTGAGGCATATAGCAATTATCTTTGCCATTTTTTCGGACATTTTGGTCAGTCTAACAAATTAAGCAAAGCTTATCAAAGCAAAGCCAATTTATGATGTTCGGATAGGTTTGCCAAAATTCATTACAAATACTAAAAATTAGCACAAATTCCATGGATGTAGGCAATTTTACTTAAATTGGGGCAAAACCTTCATATTTCTGCAAAATTACTCAAATTGTGCAAGTTAATACTCATTAGTGAATACTTAAATTACTCAAATTTAAGTTAATACTTAAATTAGGGTTTAGGGTTTAGGGTTTTAGGGTTTTTGGGTTAAAGGTTTAGGGTTTAGGGTTTTTTTGGGTTTTGGGTTTAGGTTTAGGGTTTTGGGTTTTGGGTTTAGGATTTAGGGTTTTGGGTTTAGGGTTTAGGTTTTTGGGTTTTAGGGTTTAAGGTTCAGGGCTTAGGGTTCAAGGTTTAGGGGTTAGGGTTCAGGTTAGGTTAGGGTTAGGGTTTAGGGTTTAGGGTTTAGGGTTTTAGGTTTCGGGTTTGGGTTTTTAGGGTTTAGGGTTTAGGGTTTTAGGGTTTAGGGTTTAGGGTTTTAGGGTTTAGGGTTTAGGGTTTATGGCTTAGGGGTTTTGGGTTTTAGTGTTTGGGGTTTTAGGGGTTATGGGTTTTGGGTTTTTAGGGTTTTAGGGTTTTGGGTTTTTAGGGTTTAGGGGTTTAGGGTTTCGGGCTTAGGGTTTTTAGGTTTAGGGTTTAGGGTTTTTAGGTTTTTAGGTTTGTGGAAATTTCCTTAGTGAGTGTAATTTGGCAAAATTTGAGGAAGTTTCTCCATTTTTTATTTGATTTGCCCCAATTGGTTTAAAATCGTACTCATACAACGAATTTGTGTTAACTAAAATCGTACTCACACAAATTTCATGTGTGTTAATTAAATTTTGGCAATATGTGACAAATTAAGCAATGTTCTCCAAATTAGGACGAGCTTACGATGTTGGGATGGATTTGCAAAAATTCAATGGAAATACAACAAATTAGTAAAAATTCCTCGGATTTTGGCAAATTTTATTCACATTGGGCCCATTTACTATGTTCACACCATATTCTACAAAATAAGTAGAATTCAATGCAAATTCTACAAATTAGCACAAATGTTACAATTTGGGAAAAATCTTTCAGATTGCACTAGATTGCAAGAATTTTTGTTGTAATGCACAATTTAAGCAAAATTGCACAAACCAATGCATGTTTACAAAAATTTAATAGATTTGCCAAAATTCAACACAAATACAACAAATTCAAACAAATTCCAAGAATGAGTGCAATTTTAATTATATTAGGACAAATATTATAAATTTGGGCAAACTTACTGAAATTGCACTAAACCTCACTCATGATAGAAAACTAATCCTTTGCAATTGCAATAAATTTGGCCTTTCTAACGAAATTTTGGCCATTGTAACAAACTTGTACAAATTTATCAAATTTTGGACACGTTCCACAAATTGAGTGGGGTTATACAAAGCAGCACAGGTTTATGAAGTTGGGTTGGATTTAACAAAATTTAGCGCATATTTTACAAATTAGCACAAATTATACGGATGTGGCGATTTTCCTCAAATTGGGGCAAATATGCAAATTTCACCAAAATCAGTCAAGTTGCACCAGATTGCACGCCTTAGGGAAAATTTTGCAAACCTTTACAAATTTTGCTAAAATTGAGGCATATAGCAATTATCTTTACCATTTTTTCGGACATTTTGGTCAGTCTAACAAATTAAGCAAAGCTTATCAAAGCAAAGCCAATTTATGATGTTTAGATAGGTTTGCCAAAATTCATTACAAATACTAAAAATTAGCACAAATTCCACGGATGTAGCAATTTTACTTAAATTGGGGCAAAACCTTCATATTTCTACAAAATTACTCAAATTGTGCAAGTTAATACTCATTAGTGAATACTTAAATTACTCAAATTTAAGTTAATACTTAAATTAGGGTTTAGGGTTTTAGGGTTTTTGGGTTAAAGGTTTAGGGTTTTGGGTTTTGGGTTTAGGGTTCAGGGTTTTAGGATTTAGGGTTTTGGGTTTTAGGTTTAGGGTTTTAGGGTTTTAGGGTTTAGGGTTGTTAGGGTTTTTAGGGTTTAGGGTTAGGGTTCAGGGTTTATGGTTTAGGGTTTTAAGATGTAGGGTTTAGGTTTAGGGTTTTTTTGGTTTTAGGGTTTAGGGTTTTAGGGGTTTAGGGTTTATGGTTTTGGGCTTTAGGGTTTAGGTTTTTAGGGTTTGGGTTTTAGGTTTAGGGTTTAGGGTTTAGGGTTTAGGGTTTTAAGGCTTAGGGTTTTAGGTTTAGGGTTTAGGGTTTTTAGGTTTAGGGGTTTAGGGTTTAGTGTTTAGGTTTAGGGTTTAAGTAAGATTTTTGCAACAACGACGAAATTCCTATGATAATGATGTTTGAAGTAATGATATTCACCATAACGATAATGTTGTAATGAACATATTCTCGCGATGACAACATTTACGGCGATGAATTCGTTGTGGCAACCTACATACTTACTATGACGGTATTCGTCATAACAGCAACATTTGTAGCAATGATATTCTAAGACAGCAAAAAACGAAAATAAAAACAAAAAAATAAAAGAAAAAATGAAAGAAATAAAAAATACAATATAAACAAAAAAAATAAATAAAAAATAGACGCAAAAAAATAAAAAATGAAATTTGTGCAAGAGAGAAAATAAATAAATAAAAAAAATGAAACAAGAAAATAAGAAATAAAATGAAAAATATAATTTGGGTGAAGGAGAAAATAAATAATTAAAAATGAAAAAAAGAAATAAAATAAGAACAAAAAGGAAAACAAATTAAATAAAAAAAATAAATAAAATTTTGGTGAGTGAGATAACAAATAAATAAAATAAAAATAAAATAAATAAATTAATAAAAAAAGATAAAGAAAATAAAATAAAATAGAAAATAAAAAATAAATTTCTATAAGAGAGAAAAAATAAAATAAAAAATGAAAAAGTAAAATAGAAATATAAAATTAATGTGAGAGAGAGAACAAATAAATTAAATGAAAATAATAAAAATTTTGTTTGAGGGAACGTAATGTGAAAAAAAAAATAAAGAAGATAAATAAATAAAATGAAAATAAAATATGCATTAGAGAGAAAATAAATAAATAAATTGAACAAAATAAATAAATAATAACAAGAAAAAATATAAAATAAAAACATAAAAGATAATAAGTAAAATAAAAATAAGAAAATAAAAACTATAAAAAAATAAATTTATGATAGAGACAAAAAAATAAATAAAATGAAAAAAATATAAAATAAAAATAAATAAGATAGGTAAATAAAATAAAACAAGAAAAATAAGAAATAAAAATTAAAAATTTGTATGAGAGAGAAAATAAATAAATCAAAAGAAGTAAAGACAAAAAGAATAATAAATAAAAAGAAAAAGAAAATAAATGAAAAGTCGAAATAAAAACATAAAATATAAATACAAAAATAAAAAAAGATATTAAATTTGTTTGAGAGGGAAAATAAATAAATAATGTAAAAAATAAAAATAAAAAAAGATAAATAAATAAAGTAAAGACAAAAAGTTAAAATTAAAATGTGCTAGTGAGAAAATAAATTACTAAAATGTAAACAAAAATAATAAATAAATAAAATTTATACGAGAGAGATAATAAATGAATAAAACGAGAAACTAGAAAAATAAAATAAAAACAAAAAGCCAAATAAATATAATAAAAGATAAAATTTCGGTAAGAGAGAACATAAATTAATAAAATAAAATAAAAAATAAAACCAAAAAGATAAATAAATAATAGAAAGAAAAAATAAAAATTTTGTGTGAGAGGGAAATAAAATAAAGAGTAAAAAATAAAATAAAAACAAAATTTAAATAAATAAAATAAAAACGAAAAAAATAAAATAAAAAAGAGAAAATTTGTATGAGAGAGGAAAGAAATAAATTAAATGAAAAAAATAGATAAAAAGGTAAATGAATAAAATAAGAACAAAAAGGTAAATAAATAAAATAAAAAAAGTAAATAAAAGGTAATATAAAAATAAATTTTTGTGAGAGAAAAAAATAAATAAAATAAGGAAAATAAAAAAGATAAATAAACAATATAAAAATAAGAAAATAAAAGGTAATATAAAAAATAAACATTGTGTGGGAGTGAAAAAAATAAATAAAATGAGGAAAATAAAAAATAAAACAAAAACAAATGAGATAAATAAATAAAATTAAAACAAAAAAATAAAATAATTAAATAAATAAATAATAAAAGAGAAAATTTTTGTGTTAGAGAGAAAATTAAATAAAAAAATAAAAAGTTAAATAAATAAAATGAAAACAAAAAAAATAAATTTTTGTGATAGAGAGTACAAATAAATAAAAAAATAAAAGGATAAATAAATAAAATAAAAAAATAAAAAAATAAAATCAAATAAGAAAATAAATGGTAAATTAAAAAATAAATTTGTGTGACAGAAAAAAAAATAGAGAAATAAAATAAAAACAAATAAGATGAAAACAAATTATAAAAATAAAACAAAAAAAATACAATTTGTGTGAGAGAAAATAAATAAATTAAATGTAAAAGGAAAACAAAAACAAAAAGGATTAATAAATAAAATAAAAAGAAAAAAAAATTAAAAAGAAAATAAAAAAGATAAATGAATAAAATAAAAAGTAAAAAGTAAATGAATAAATAATATTTGTGTGAGAGAGAAAATAAATAAATAAAGTGAAAAAAATAAAATACACTTTATTTTTTTATTTTATTTTGTTTTGATAATTATTTTATTTTATTTTTTAATTTTATTTATTTATCTTTTTTGGATTGATTTTCATTTTTTAATTATATTTATTTATTTATTTTTTCTCTCATATAAATTTTATTTTTCATCTTTTTGTTTTTATTTTATTTTTTGTTTATAATTTATTTATTTTATTTTTTTCATTTTTTAATTTTTTACTCTCGGCCAGACCCTAAACCTCCTTTAACTCTCGGCCAAACCCTAAACCTCCTTTCTCCCATTACTGTGCGTTTTGTTTTTAAATATTCGCACTAAGGCATGCGCTTTCTGGCAAAATTCCATCGTGCGTGCCTTCCAAACTTAAAAAGCGAAAGGGAAAAGGAAGAATGAGCGTAGCTACAGCTACAGGAAGTGGTAAGACGGTGTGCGTGACCGGAGTGGCTCGTCAAATTCCTCCTTCAAAGTGGTTACATTGTGAAGGCCTCTGTTCGTAATCCGAGTTCGTACACCTCTACTCCTCTCTCTCTCTCTCTCGGTGTTCTTCAACTGCATTTCATTTCCCTTTTTGACTGCCGTATGTTGTGTGAATTCTATATGGATTTAAGTCTTAGCTGCTTCCTACTTTCATTTATATATATAATGGTTTGTGATCACGTCTTTCAGTTTCCGTTTTTTGGAGCGTTTCTTCTGGATGATCTAGGGTTAGGGTTTCAGGAATTGATTGTGGGGATGGCTGTAACATGACACGATCACTATTTTCAGACTTGCGATTATGCCGTCGGATCTCAATCTAAGCGAAGATCCTGTGGTCTATTCTCCAACCGAAATCAAAAGCTTGCTCCAGCGAATCAGTGAAGGAAATCGCAACATTGGTGGACTTGCTTTTGTTGGAAAGTTTTATGGCTTTTGCGTCATGATTCTGCTCTGCCGTTCTGTATGGTTATGAGTTTTGGAATCATATTACCTAATTCTGGTTGCAAAACGGCGGCAAATTGGGTGTATATGTGGTCATGCAATATATTCTATAGATGAGAGCCAAATTATAACCATTCCTCATTCATCAGTTCAGACTGATTTGGCAACCTCTAAAACAGAGCTGAGGTATAACATCATTGAGTCTTAATTGTTCTTTTCTTTGTTTAGTTCTTTTTGTTTCTGTGTATAATATTTGTATCTGGTTGGTGATTTAGACGGTAAAATTAATGGGGTTTTGTGAGGGTATATTACATTGGCAGCTATTCTGAAGAAAAATGGTCTGTGGCAAGGTTAATTCCTTTTCGTCAAATGGTTATGGTTCCTATTTTGTAGTTGTATTGCTGTATTGATTGCTCTTCTTCGACTTTTTCCTTCTTGGTGAGTTTCTTTATGATTTTGTTTTTGAATATGCAAAAAATTCTGGTATGGTTAGGAAGACTAGGGGCAATTTTGAGGAAACGACTTGAGAGTTTAGTGGGATGGATACTGTTTTTTAGGTTGTAATGCAATGTCATTCCATAACGGAGGTGTGAGCTAGTATGTTTGCGTTGTCTTTTAGTTTTGGGAGTAGGGGAGGCTTATGTCTTGATTTTTGGATAGAAATGAAGCTTTGTGGATGGTGTAGATGTAGCTTGCTATCATGTGCTTTTCAATGTGTATGTTGTTTGTCTCATCTTAATTTATATGTAATAATATTTGGTCAAGTGCTTTAGCACATGCTGGAACCCTGGATGATTATTTGTAGCATGGCAAAGTGCAACAATCATCTTGCAAACTTAACCTTAGCAAGGGCTAAGTGCAGTTTTTCAAATAAAACGTCTCATCTTATCTAAGTCTTTTATCTTGAAGCGTGGTAAATCAACCAATTTTTTTTTTTCCTTGCTAAAGTGGTGGATTGGCATTTAAAACTATGATTTATGCTACCATTTTAAAATTCTTATCTTGTTTGTATAAATGACTTGCAAAAATCTGGTTTTCAAGGTTGGAGATAGCATAACTTGTCTTCTTCTTGGGATGCTAAAGGTGGCATCTATTTGCGAGAGCTAGCACATCTTTTGAAATGTTTGAAAACTATGGAAAATATTGATTTCTTAGGTGAGGATAATTAGGTATAGGAAAATTTCATAGTGGTCTCTTCCAAGAGACTGCATGTTTTTTCTCATCCCTTCATTTTTTTTATTGGTTACCTCTGTGGTGCACAAAACCGAGTTGTAGAAAATGCTATAAGTTTTTGTATACAGACTCTCGGTTGAGATGCATTGGAGGTTAGGTGCTCGGTCATTCTATTTATCTTTTGTAAAAGTCATTTTAGATGTGATCAAGATACTTTCAGGTAAGGTTTTAGTGGTAGAGTTGCTTTGTGCATTACTATAAATCTGTTACTTTGTTCCTAGTTGTAACATTTTGTGTTAACTGATCCTATTCCTATCCCTGACAGTGAAAAAGGTTGCATTTGACCATTGTTTATGTTCGATCAAACATTTAGGTGTTTTATCTACTTAAAAGCTCTCCTGTTGCGCTTGATTGTGACTCTAATGCTTCCAATGGGACATGCCGTAATTCTGACTTCATCACATATAAAGGTTATTTATTTATTTTTAACATGTTATTTGCTATCCTTACTTTAAATTTGGAGGGTTACTTTTTATATAATCAATTGGCATTGTCGATCTATGTTCTCTATATCTGCTTTCAGAACAGATCCATCACTGTAGTACTCGCTTTTTATTTTTGTATATTTTCTTAACACCGGCGGTCATCCTTTAAGTTGGAAAGTGGATCATTCTTTGTTTTTCAAGAAGTTTCCTTACTAAACCTTGTATGTGCTTTTTGGTTTCTTCAGATTCTTGTTAAAATTTCATTGAGTTTGAATTGAGATTGGCTTTTCGAATTGGCTTCTATGTACATTTTTGGGAGTATTATCTGACCTTTTAGCTTGGAAACGTCAATGATATGTTCAGCTTCAATAGTTGCCTCAACATTAATCCCAGCATTTAAAGTTGACCATGCATATTTATTTATGTTGATATTTAATAATTGTTGTTGAGGTTGCTAGACTTGTTCGGAGAGAATACAGTATTGTGCTCAAATTTGAGTAAGCCTTACTAGGAAATTCAAAGGTTGAGCTTAGTTGAGTTTGGAATTTTTAGCTCAAACTTGACTTGAAGTGGATTGGCCTCTTGAAAAATCAACCATAGTTCGAAGTGTTGTTTACTTGGAGAAAAATTGATTGAGGTGATTTTGGTGGATTTAAGATCTCTAAATTTGGTTACAGCTATGAATTTGGCTCAACCCTTAGAGAAGTAATTGCAGATTTTTTTTTTCCGATTTGTAGTACATTAGTGTTGACATAGTTTCTCTAAGGGTGACCATAGCATCCCAAGTTGGCAAAGACGTGATTATTGAATCTACTGCAGAGTACACATTGACAATATTTATTTGCCATTTGAGAGGTTGATAGATGGCTAAGAAAAGGAGCTAAGAGATGCTGTTGTAATTGTGATGAGCTACAATAATGATATGATCCCAAGTTTGATATATTTCTTTTTCATTGTTATTGGAATGAATTGACTATATTGTAACAGTCTTGTCTAAGCTACTCATTTCCCATGAGTGGATGTCTAATCTTTATGTTTAAATGATAACCATTTGGTGATTGAAGTTTTCTGCAATTTTCAATTGTTGGAGCTTAATATATTTGATCCTGATGGATCGTGCACATATGTATTACGATAGACATGCATGTGTTGATTGATTGCTCTTCTTCGACTTTTTCCTTCTTGGTGAGTTTCTTTATGATTTTGTTTTTGAATATGCAAAAAATTCTGGTATGGTTAGGAAGACTAGGGGCAATTTTAAGGAAACGACTTGAGAGTTTGGTGGGATGGATGCTGTTTTTTAGGTTGCAAACCCAATAATCCTATACAAGACCTTACTCCATCTCATATTTTAGAAACACCTTTACATGGAGGGACATCGTAACAGTATTGATAAGAAAGAAGAGGAGAACAAGAATGAGAAGGCAGAGGAAGCAGAAGTAATCAACAAACAAAAGGAGGACCATCCTAGTGCCACTCTTGCGAATTCGAAACTATCTGGCTCTTTAAGAAGCCAAGAAATGATTAGCTCAGCCTCATCTAGTAGTGGGCAAACCTCGGGTTCAACGGGCAAGTGGAGGAAGAAGAATTTTTTCTTCAAATGGCTACGACGGTATACTTAACCATCACTTCTAGATCACAACGAATATAGCTTCATGGAACATAAGAAGTCTCAACGACCCATTGAAGTGTGTAGAGGTTAAGAATTTTTGTGTGGAGAATAGAGTGTCGTTTATGGGATTGTTGGAAACTCGGGTAAATTAAAGCAATGAAGATAGATTTAAGCACAACCTAAATGCTAATTGGAATTGTGGCATTAACTCTACTGCAAGGAAGAGGATATCGCTAATGTAGGATCTGAGAACCTAGAACATCCAAATAGAGAGAAAGAACACAAGCAGTGATAAGACCCGACAAAAAAAAAATTGACCAAATGCAGTAATCGAACACTAGAACGAACAGCAACTTAATAGGATCGAACCAATGAGAATAAGATCAGAAAATACCTAAGCTAAAGCTTAGCTACAGAATAGAGATCTCCACAACAAACTCTTCTAGAAATATTCTTCTTAACTGCCTTTCGCTCCAAAATATTTGCTATTTATTTTGGTACTGCATGGTCCACGTGAACCTATTAATCCATGCTACGACATACTCTAGCAATAGAACGCCATTCTCTATGGTCAGACTTTTGGCTGCCAACTGGGCCTCTAAACATGATACATAGCATTAGAGTGATCTCTGCTTTAGGGCTTCCTTTGAATGTTAGGCTGTGCTCAATTATACAAGGCAATGGTTGGGAATTTCTATAGAACAATTTTTGGAATGAGTTTACAATACCATCAAATATAATTTTTGCTAAGAGGATCTTGTCTTGCACTTGTCAAGGAACCCAACCTTCCTCTTCCATGCATAACTAGTTTCATGGATTGATACCACTCTCAAAAGTTCTCCCCACTTAGTTTGTGTTGGGTAATTTGAAGAGATTGGTCACTTATTGATAGACTCGACATGGTTGGGGTAGAACTAGAAGGGGTTAGGTTGGTCTCATTCAAAGTGCCAAACCTTAGCTTGGTGTCAAGTGATTTTGTTTTGGTTGGAGTGAGCTCACTCATTTTTGGTTGGATTTTGCTAAAGTCCGTGTTTGCAAGATCTTTCTCAAGTCCACGATGCTTCATTTGGCACTTTAAGAGACAAGAAATTATGCCCCTTTAACAATTTCGACCTCACACAACTCAACTAAAGTGCATTCAAATCACCCTTACATAAATGCCAGACGTGCTTTATTCCTAACTTAGTTGCAAGTGAAAATGCCTATCACTTCAAGTCCTCCTTCCTTCTTAGGTCCACAAACTTCCTCCCAATTAACTTTTGCTTTAGCTTTGTGCTCATCAAGTTCCACAAAAATCCCTTGAATTTAGTCCTAAGATCCTTGAGAACATGCTTTGGAAGAGCGAAAATGGAAGCTTGATAAACTTGAAGGGAGAAGAGAACACTCTTAATAAGCTGTAAACAGCCTGCATATGAAAAAATTCTGCTGGTCTAGTGGTGAATTTTTAAAGCAACCCAATTGACTATGAATAACTAGTGAGGTTTTGATAGTTCAGCAGTACTCCAGTACCTTTTTGGCAGAGTACCATTTGAGAATACCAAGATTTGAACAATTTAAGACTCTAATTGTTGGCTAACTTGACTTAGAAAGACTCTCCAGTTGGTGTTGTTTGCTTCCAAACTCGAGAGCTGCTTAAACTTCTCTGGATATTCCTCGACTGAGGTTATAGCTGCTCTGTCTTTACAAAGACATGAAGATCATTGGTGAAACACATACAAATTATTCTCTCATTTTTGCATCTCCAATGGAGCTTAAATTTGACACAACTAGCTATCTCTTTTAATGGGCAGGAGGAGACTTCCATCACCAACACAAAAAGGTATGGTGACGTTGGGTCTCCTTGATGAAGACCACATGAACTTGGGAAGAACCCACTACTACATTGTTAAGATTTGGAGAAACTCTGGGCATTGTTACAGATTCCATGATTCAAGCAACAAACTGGTGTGGGAAATTAAGAGAACACATCACCTCTATTAGGAAACTCCAATTGACATAAGTTTCCATGTTATCCACCTTTGAAACACACATAAGCCTTTTTGTTGACTCATGGTTTCCATTGAGAAGTTCTTAATTCACTAGCATATTATCTATAACTCTTGTCCCTGGAATAAAAGCCGTTTGCCCATTGCTCACTAACAAAGGAAGGAAAGTGATACCGGAACCACCGCAGTTGCGCTTGAGAACCCCTTTGGATATTACGGACCCCCACAACACACAACACGAAAACCCACGGATCTAATTGGAATCAAACCCTAAGATAGTTTAGATTTAGGTTTTCTTAGCTGGATCGATGAACAAGCTAGAACTAATTCAAGCCCTAACCTTGAAACCCTCCACAGGAAAAGATCGATCAACTCTCTCCTGAAAGTTTCTTAGCATGCATTCAATCAAGAACACAAGGAATTGAAAGAACAAGCTTTCTGATATTTCAAAGATGACAAAAAAAAAACCTCCATTTACATCGTCTTATCTCGGTATAAATAGGAAGACATCCGAGCAATACATCGTAATTAACGAAATAAGGAAAATCCATCGTAATTAAAAGAAGGCCGGCTGTCAGGCCGCGGCGTAAATGTAAAGGCTGGCTTCAAGGCTGGCAGCGTATATGTAAAGGCCGGCTCAAGGCCGGCAGCCTTGATCCTGGACAGGTTCTTCCCACTTGATTTCCATCACATTAAGCTCCCTTTGATCATCCCTTGCCCCAAAGTTTTGGATTCCTTGAAGTTTCTCACTTGTGATGTTTATCAAACCCTGTACATGAGAAATTAGAATTTGTTGCAGCTTCTTAGCTCGGGATCTTGTGATTGGTCCTTGAGGTAGGCTTATTGGACTTGAATCCCTTTGAACTTCAGCTTCAGCCACATGAATTTCTTCTTGATTCAACTCCGGAGCTTGGGACAGTGGCTCTTCCATAACAGAAAGCCTCGAGTCTATTTGCTGGAATCTTGGAGGTGGCTTTATAGATTGTATTACAACAATCAATGGGCCTGTAATTAGGTAAGGAGGAGGTGTTTTCCACCTTAGGAACGAGGGTGGGGACTATACTGTGGACAGATTTAAGTAAGGAACCCATGTTAGAGAAATCCCTGACTACCAAATTGATCTTCTCCCCCACTATATCCCAAATTTCCTTTAAAAAATTCACTTTGAACCCATCAGGGCTTGGTGCCTTATCTACTACAGCAAGAGACTAGGAAGAAGATTTAACTTCTTCATCTATGACTTGTTTGATTAGAATGTGGTAATAAGCTTGATCCAACCGTCTTTGCAATAGGGAGTCTAGGCAAGAAGATGAAACTGGGGCATTATGATTTTGAGATAACAGTTTTTGAAATAAAGCAGTTTCATGTTTATTGATTTCGTCTCTACCAGAGATCTGCTTACCATTAGAACCAAGAAGAGTGTAGATATTACTCCCATGGTTTCTTACAGCCAAGGAGTGGAGAAAATAGGAATTATTCTTTTCTCCAAGCTTTAACTGTAGCAGCTGAAACTTTTGCTTTAAAAAGGATACCTGGGCCATAGCAAATAAGACTCTTAAAATGCCTTTCTCTCGCTCTCCTAATCTGCCCCTACCCTCAAGCTACGGGCACTTTGTCATGAAGATTTGAATATTCTAACCTGTTTAGCTTCTTCAATTCTTGCTTTGAAAACTTTAATTTCATTGTCACCTTAAACATGGGAGTTCCTTCTACATGTTGCTGCCAAACCATCTTTACAATCCTGAGTTTTGGATTATACATCCAAAAGTTAATGAGTCTAAAAGGAGCTTTGGGATTGAGATTCAAAACTAAGGGTTGTGATAAAATATACCTGGGGCTTTTGGCGAAGCCTTCAATGCTGGAAAGATCAACTTCCAATCGTAGTTCACCAAAGCATGATTTAGTTTTCTTAGAATAGGGTTGGATTAACTATTGTTGGTCCAAGTATTGTGTAACCCTTTAGCTTGAATATCATCCACCTCTTCTTCATGACACTAGTCATTTAGTTCCTCCATTATGGTCATTCCTTCTTTGTCGTTCAACTCTCTACAATCATCAAAATCTACCAAAATAATCCAGGGGCCAGCAAAGCAGCGCTTCAAAAGTGATAATTCCCCCCATAGAGGTCCAAGTTCACCCTTTGTACTAGCCACATAAACGAATGTCGCCCAAAACTCCCTACTACCATCAATAAATTGACAGTGAGTACATAAGTTGTTTTGAACATTGAAGCACCTGAATGTTCCCAATGCTTAGGTTCCAACCCACCCATATCTTTCCCTTGTGTTTCCAGCCTCCAAGAAGGGTATATATGAATCCATACATATTATCAGGTCTAACATGTCTGCAAAAAACCTAGAAGAGACATGTTATTCTCATCATAGAATCTCTTTGCCTCTCTAGCTTTACGAGGATCACTCAGGCCCTTATGTTCCAGGACACTAGATGATAAGATAGCTAGCATCAAGAGATGTTACTCTTTAAAGGGTTGTAAAACCCCTTGTGCTTTCTCACTAGCATCCATGGAGTCTTTGCAATTTCATAAAGATGGGCTAAGATACAAGCTTTCAAAGCAGTTTCATGAACTTGAGTTTCCAGTACCATAGGACTCTAAGGACTGGGAGGAAGCAGAACCTTCAGAGACTGAGAGGAATCCCCTACACCCCCATGCAATAAGAATAAGGGGTTTCCTTGGTTCAAAAAAATTACCACTTCTTCACACAGAAGCTGCTAAAACTTTATCTTACCTTTACCACTGGCATCTTTTGGTTTCTTAGGGATTTTACCTTCTTTTATCACTATATGTTACTTCTCACTTCATGATTTGGGCGGCTTTTCAGCATTCACATTCTTTTCCTCAATAAGAGCGGCTCCATTCTAGCAAGAGTATTCCTTTTTGTGATGAAAAGCACCATATTTGACACCATGTGAGTGTATCTATCCATACCTATGCATACTAACTAATTTATGCCATTTGCATGCTCCATTTCAAACTCTATAGGAAATCTTTCCTTTATGGCCATCTCCACTAAGGCCCTTACAAATTTGCTTCTTTCATTGGTATTTTATTGGTACTCATCATAATTTTATCCATAAAGGCATTTTAGAGGGATGTACTTTTGTGAGTTGCATTTTTTCCCATTTCCAATTTTCTAAGACCAAGTACTGGTTTGTGAAAAGCCAAGGCTCGCGAAGGATGTGCTGAGTTGAAAACGATTCAGAGAACTTGAAGAAAGAGAACCTTTTCCATTTATTAAAGCTTCCAGCAAGCTTTCTCTCTCCTGCGATCCTCCTGTAATTTTGTTAGACGAATTGGAAGGGTGGCCTTTCACCCAAAAAACCAACTGGAGTGTCACTCCACATCTTCTCCTTAATTTTTGAAATAGAAAGAGGAGGCACAACCCTTATTTTAATGCCCATTTTAATTGTTTGGGGTGGGGTTGGGGGGTGGGTTGAAAATCAAGTGAAAGGTCAAGTTTTGGTTCCTGATGGTGGAAATCGATTGCCAATTGTGTGAATAAAGTAGATGAGAACTAGGGGTTTAGATCTTTGTCCACATATGTTGCTTGCCCTTTTCAGCTTCTTCTGTTGCTTTGATCAAAGCTTAGGCTGTAGAGTCACTGGTTGAGGCTTGGGAAAGTGGTGGAGGTGGGTTAGTGGAAGTGCAGCCAATGGAGGTTGAAGATTTGGAGGATATAAAGGAGCAGAGTTTTTTATTTTTTATTTTTTTTAGGGTGGATAGGTATGGGATTGAGGTTGGAGAATGTAGATAGACAAGGTGGTGTGTGTCCTCCTGCAGGACATCCCATTGGGGCAGTCTTTTTCTGCAGGTAAGGTAGAGGAAAGGTGGGAAAGAGAGAGGGTCTTTTGGTTCTTGTTTTGCTCAAGCTTTTTGACACTAACACAAGCTTTGAACAAAATGAAACTATGAAAACAGAGCAAAAGCTAAGATAATAGATGATACAAAAGAATGTAAAAAAACAAAAAAGACTTTAAGGAAGAAAGATAATGGAAAATGCTGTTTGAAGGGGGAGCAGTAGTATGTGAATGTGACTGAATTCTAATTGTAATTTTGGGTTGGGGGACAAAGAATTCTAATTGTATCTTGGATTTGGTATGAAACTAGAAAATATAATAATTAGGGAAAGGCAAGTGAAAGGAAATCACCCATCCCTTCCCTGTAGACCCACCCCCAAGCAGCCCCCCATACAGTTTTTTGGATAATTAGCCCCCATACAGTTTCCTGGAAGGTTTATGCTTTAGTGGAATTGATTTTATTTGTGAAATCATCAAAATGTAACAAGTGGCTTTCTTGCCCTCTCTTGTCTTTGGCATGTTGGATTCTTTGGTTGGTAGGTCAACATCACATCAAAATGGATGAAAACGGAGCATCAGATTATTGTCCTTATGAAAAAGGGTAAATTAAGGAGATTCTTCTTTGAGATGTTTTTAGAGAGCCTGGAATTTTATTATTTATCCATGTTGTCCTCAAGAACCTGTGTTGATACAAGGAATTGCAATCCATTGGTTTTTTTTCATAGTCAATGCGCCCTTGAATATATAGCACTTGTCTGATGAAGCCTGTAGCAATTAATGTGGTGCTTTTTTTGCAAATAAGATTATACTAATGTACCCCAAGGATTACACTGCCGTCCATTTTTTTAATGCTGCTGTTGAAGAGACATTCTTGTGGGATAGTCCCTAATTTTGTCTCTTTGGTTTTTGTGCTCATTAGTTACTTGAAAAGGGGTGTGAATGATCGGGGAAGGGTTGCAAATGATGTTGAAACTGAGCAAATTGTTCTTGAAGAAGAAGCTGGCTCATCCAAGGGCAAAATGAGTTCTGTGGTCCAAATGCGTGGTTCAATTCCCCTTTTTTGGTCACAAGCAGCATATATTAGTCCAAAACCTGATATCATAAGTAAGGATGGGTCTACTAAAATTCTCCTGCTCTACAGTTTAATCAATTTACATCTGACTGGAATGTTCTGTTGTATGAGATTATTTTTACTTGCTTCAGTACAGCGGTATGATCCCACATACCAGGCGACCAAGCTGCATTTTGAGGACCTGGCAAGGAGATACGGCAATCCAATAATAATGCTGAACTTGATAAAGGTGTAGGCTTTTCCCTCAATTCTATAATACACTGCACTTGTGTTTTAGTGAAGTTAAAGTGTTTCTTTTCAGTCCTCAATGATCATATATGGCTTTCCGACATCAGATATTATGGTACTGGTCATCTTTGTAACTTTATTTTGCATGATTGAGGAATTATATTGGCTGATCCTATGAATATGCATACTTTACCAACCTATGCAAGTTTTAACCAAATTATTGATAAAGCTAATAAGCTTGGTCAAAATATGGATAGTGTTTTGTTGAATGCCTTCAACTCTTCATGTCTTTTGTTTGAGATATCCACATGCTGAAAGCATTGTTGTTGTTGTTCATTTAGTACAATCTCTACAGTGCCCAGCATTGAAGGTGTAATAACTGATATGAACCACTTGGCATGTGTCCACATAGTGCAAATGGCACCAATTGAGGATCACAGGACCTCTATTTCAAGTTTTACATTTGTCAGAATCTGATAAAGAGTGGCATTATGTAGGGAAAATCTCATTTTAGGAGAAGATTTTGTTTACTTGGATTGCTGGAAAGAATTTTTGCAATCCATTAGACTTGGTGTTTTTATTGTATCCTATTCCTTGTGCATAAGCCATCTTGTGGATGAATTTTGGCCTCTTTTAGTTATTTCCTGGGAATAAATTTTGTGAAATTGGTTTCACTAGAGGTCTCATTCCTCTTACAAGAAGTTAAAAAGGGCTGACCCTAATGGTGCAGATTGGAGTCAAGAAAAGTTGTTCAAGGACTTATATTTTCTATCCTTGGCTGAAGAAGCCTTCTTGAGGTAGAAGCCTAAAGCTGTTTAAATCAAGTTTTCTTCAACTCTATCCAACAATGAAACTATAGAAATGTTATATATTCGTTGTTGAATGATCAAGGGGATGTAGTGTCTTCTCCTGAGCATATTGAGGCCTTGGTGATCCACTATTTCAAGAATCTGCTCAAGGAGCCTACCTCTACTGCCATCTCATGGCTTCATTCAATCATAAGAAGGCACTTAAAATCGGCAGTAGTGCAGAATCTTATAGCTCCAATGACTGATGAAGATGTCAAGAATGCGGTATGGTCACTTGCAAAAGATATCAAGAATACGATATGATCACTTGCGATGAAAGTGGATCTCATCAAGGTCTATGACAATGTCCATTAGAGCTTTATTTGTGTTCCCCTTAACTGTCTTGGCTTCCCTTTGCAATTTGTGAATTGGATTATGGCTTGTGTTATTACTCCCATGTTTTCTATAAATATTAATGGGGGAACTATTTGGCTATTTTGCTTCTCTAAGAGGCCTTAGGCAAAGAGACCTAATCTCCCTTTATATCTTTGTTCTTGTAATGGAGGTTTTCTTGGCCTTGTTATGGGAAAAAAGTTTTCATGAAGATTTCCATCTTCATTGGAGATGTAGAAAGGATAGACTCACCCATCTTTGTTTTGTGGGTGATGTCTTAATCATTGCAAAGGGAGACACCTCAACCACTGGCTTGATTAAAGAAGCCTTGGAGGAATTTTATGTACTCTTAGGGTTTGATACCGGAACCACCGCAGTTGCGCTTGAGAACCCTTTTGGCTATTACGGACCCCCACAACAACAACACGAAAACCCACGGATCTAATTGGAATCAAACCCTAAGATAGTTTAGATTTAGGTTTTCTTAGACGGATCCATGAACAAGCTAGGACTAATCAAGCCTTAACCTCAAAACTCTCCACAGGAAAAGATCGATCAACTCTCTCCTGAAAGTTTCTTAGCATGCATTCAATCAATAACGCAAGGAATTGAAGCGACAAGCTTTCTGGTATTTCGAAGATGACAAAAACTGACTTTACATCGTCTTATCTCGGTATAAATAGGAAGACATCCAAGCAATACATCGTAATTTGCGGAATAAGGAAAAATACAACGTAATTAAAAGATGGTCGGCTCAAAGCTGGCGGTGTATATGTAAAGGCCGGCTTCAAGGCTGGCAGCCTTGATCCTGGACCGGTTCTTCCCACTTGATTTCCATCACATTAAGTTCCCTTTGATCATCCCTTGCCTTGAAGCTTCTCACTTGTGATGTTTATCAAACCCTGTACATGAGAAATTAGGATTTGTTGTAGCTTCTTAGCTCGGGATCTTGTGATTGGTCCTTGAGGTAGGCTTATTGGACTTGAATCCCTTTGAACTTCAGCTTCAGCCACTTGACTTTCTTCTTGATTCAGCCCTTGAACTTGGGACAGTGGCTCTTCCATAACATTCCCCTTCTCCTCAAAAGGACTCGTCATCGAATCAAAAGCATCACCTACATCAAAAGGACTCAGGTCAGCGACATTAAAAGTGGCACTAACGTTATACTCAGTTGGTAAGTCAACTCTGTAGGCGTTATCATTGATTCTCTCAAGTATCTAAAATGGACCGTCGCCCTTGGGGTTCAACTTGGATTTCCTCTGTAATGGAAACCTCTCCTTGCGAAAATGCACCCAAACCCAATCTCCAGGCTGAAAAATCATTTGTCTCCTGCCCTTGTTCACCCTTGAAGCTACCTTGGCATTTCGTTTCTCAATCCTATTCTTTACCTGTGCATGTAGCTTTCTCACGAAATCTGCCTTAGAACCAGCATCAAAACTCACAAACTTGTTAGGTGGCAATGGCAATAAATCAATAGGAGTCAGTGGATTAAAACCATACACAATCTCAAATGGTGAACAATGAGTAGTGCTGTGTACAACCCTCTTATATGCAAACTCAACAAATGGTAGGCAATCCTCTCAAGTCCTAATGTTCTTCTCTATGATTGCCCTCAACAAATGAATTAAAGTCCTGTTAACCACCTTAGTTTGCCCATCAGTTTGTGGGTGACTAGTAGTCGAAAACATCAGTTTAGTTCCCAACTTTCTCCATAATACTCTCCAAAAATGACTCAAAAATTTTACATCCCGATCACTAACAATGCTCCTAGGTATGCCATGCAGACGTACTACCTCTCTAAAGAACAAATCAGCAATGTATATAGCATCATCAGTTTTATGACAAGGAATGAAATGAGCCATTTCACTAAACCTATCAACCACAACAAAGTTGCTATCACTACCCTTCCCTTTGTCCTAGGTAACCCAAGCACAAAATCCATAGACACAGCAGTCCAAGGTTCATCAGGAACAGGCAGTGGTGTATACAGTCCATGTGGTTTCAGTTTAGATTTTGCCTCCCTACATGTGATACAGTGTTGACAAACTTTATGCACATCATGTCTCATGCCAGGCTAAAAAAAATGTTGAGTCGGCATATCATAGGTCTTGTCTACCCCAAAATGCCCCATTAAGCCCCCTCCATATGCTTCCTTAACTAGTAATTCCCTCACAGAACCTCTAGGAATACACAACTTACTTTTCTTGAACAAGAATTCATCAGACACATAATAATCATTCATCCCATTCCCGTCAATACAAGCAGCAAAAATCTCAGAAAAATCAACATCTTGTGGGTACAACTCCCTTCACCAACTCAAATCCTAACAAAGATGTACTAAGAGAGTTAAGTAAAGTGTACCTTCTTGACAGCGCATCAGCAACAATGTTCTCCTTACCCTGCTTGTACCTGAACAGGGACTCAAGACTCTCTGTTACATACCCTTTCTCCAGCAACTCTTCAACTTGTTTTTGGATCTCCTTGGCTTCACTGGGACTAGTTCTGTATGCAGGTCGGTTGGGTATGGCAGCTCCATGAATGAAGTCAATTTGATGCTCTATGCCCCTGATTGGTGGAAGTCCACTAGGCAACTCCTTTGGAAATACATCTCCAAAATCCGGCAACAAATCAGAAAACACACTAGGCAAACATGGGTTATTGTCATTAGTGGCCAAGCAAGCCCCTTTGTACAGAAGTACAAATATAGGTCTACTGGCACTCAAAGCATTCCTAACCTCACTGGACCTAGCAATCAAGCTTACATTTTTACTCTTTTTCTTTCCTGGCCGATTGTTGTCTTGCTTTTCACTCCCCTTTTCTTTTCACTCTTCTCAATTTTTCCACTCTTTTGATTTTCACTCTTGTTTTTCTCTCCTTCTGAAGTGCTCTTTCTACTCTTCTTCTCTTTGCTTTCGGCCTCCACTCTCAGCCTCTCCAATTTACAATTGTCCTCATACACTTCTTTAGAGGACAGTGGTGCCAAAATGGTTTTCCTGCCCATCCTTAGTAAAAGAGAATCTGTTGAGATATCTATCATGCAAGGTTTTCCTATCAAACTGCTAAGGTCTACCTAACAAGATGTCACCAGCATGCATAGGAACAACATCACAGAGCACCTCATCACAGTATTTGCCAATGGAAAAAGAAATGAGGACTTGCCTGTTTACCTTAATCTCTCCACAGTCACTAAGCCATTGAAGTTTGTATGGCCTTGGATGTGGTATAGTAGGCAATCCCAACCTGTTAACCAAGAGTGTACTCACCACATTAGTACAACTCCCTTCATCAACAATCACACTACATGCTTTTCCTTGGACATGGCATCTAGTATGAAACAGATTCTCTCTCTGTTCCTCAGGACCATCCCCCTTTAGCTGGGTACTCAGTGCATGCCTAGCAACAAATAGGTCACCTCTCACAGCCTCCTCGACACTACTAGCATCACTACAAGCCTCCAGCTCGGGCATGTCATCATCTGCACTCTCATTATCATCTCCCTCATCATTTGTCACAATTTCTCCATTTCTTATTGCCATTGTTCTCTTATTAGGGCAATCCTTGCTAATGTACCCTACACCCTGACACTTCCAGCATTTAATATCCCTGTTCCTGCCCTTGGGTTCAGCCTCCTTAGGTTTCTCAGGTGAAACCCTAACTACCTTTCCCTTTGCAACATCAGTAGTAGGCTTACTTTCCTTAAAATCAAACTTTCCATAACCCCTCCATGCAGAATGAGAATTGGAAGAAGGTTTGGAAACATACCTGTATGGACCTCTGCCCTGGAGTTGTCTCTCAATTTTGATAGCTAGATGCACCATATCCTCCAACTCTACATAATGTTGGAATTTTACCCTATCAGCAATTTCTTTATTTAAACCACCCAAGAATCGTGCCATGGTGGCCTCCTCTTCCTCATCCACATCAGCCCCGATCATGATCATCTCCATCTCTTTGTAGTAGTCCTCCACACTCCTACTACCTTGTCTCAACATTTGCAACCTTTGCATGAGTTCCCTATGATAGTACCTGGGAACAAATTGCTGTCTCATCACAGCCTTAAGATCATGCCAGCTATCTATAGGATACTCCATGTTCTTCCTTCTGCTGGTCACCGGTTGATCCTACCAAGAGATAGCATAATCTTGAAACTGGGTTATAGCCAACTTCACTTTTCTCTCCTCACTACATTGGTGACAATCAAAGATCTGCTCTACCTTCTTCTCCCACTGCAAATAAGCCTCTGGATTAGACTTACCATGAAAGATGGAAGTTCCAGTTTAATTCCACCCAATCCTCGATCTACATAATCATCATTCCCTCTACTTCTGCTAGCAGTGTAACGCTCATGTGTTCTTCCTTGTCATCTACCAGCTCCTACTCCTCTTCCTATTCCTCTACCACCTCTTCGGCCCCTATTGACATCCAACACTGTACTATCTTCATACTCCTCCTCCGGATAGTCACTATCATCAGCCACATCAACTGTCTATGGAATAGGAATCCTACCTCCTCTATGCCCTTCTCTAGCACTAGGCTCCCTATTTTCAACTGCTTGTAACCTCAAGTTCATTCGCCCCATAGACTCTCTCATCTCTATCAATGCTTCGGTCATATGCCTAAACTCTGATTGTTGAGCCTCCTTCAACAGTTTCTCATCCACAGTTCTCTCCTCCTTACTCACACCAACACCTTTACCAGACATCTTATCTTGCAAAACTAACAAACGTTAATTAAAATTTCAGTTTCCTAACAAGCACTCCCTCTCGTGTTTACACTTAACTGATGGGGTTGTACTCTCGTGTGTCACACAATCAAATCAGGTCTCACAGGTGTTCCTCACACCTCTCAAGCTTGCTCCTCGATGTTCTTAATCAAATCACACCTAGAAATAATCAAAAGAGAAGTGTATGACACAGACACAATTAGTGTTTCCCAATATCCCTTGATGAATTTACACTAGTATTTGGTGTTTTCACAAAGTTAGGATCCAACGAAAATCGCAAATTCAAGAACCCTATCAATCAATCAATATATATATATATATATATCCTTTTTTTTTTTTTTAATACGAATTTCTTTTCTTTTCTTGACGGAAAAACCCTAGAATGATGGAAAGGTCACAACTTGACGAGAGAAAACAAACATGTAAAGAACACAACTTTATATATTAAACGAAGATAAAATTAACAGTCGAACAAAGATCAATGAAAGATATAACTTGATCTAGAGCGAAAGCTTTGATACCAAATGATACCGGAACCACCGCAGTTGCACTTGAGAACCCTTTTGGTTATTACGGACCCCCACAACAACAACACAAAAACCCACAGATCTAATTGGATTCAAACCTTAAGATAGTTTAGATTTAGGTTTTCTTAGACAGATCGATGAACAAGCTAGAACTAATCAAGCCCTAACCTCGAAACTCTCCATAGGAAAAGATCGATCAACTCTCTCCTGAAAGTTTCTTAGCATGCATTCAATCAAGAACGCAAGGAATTGAAGCGACAAGCTTTCTGGTATTTCAAAGATGACAAAAACTGACTTTACATCGTCTTATCTCGATATAAATAGGAAGACATCCAAGCAATACATCGTAATTCGTAGAATAAGGAAAAATACAACGTAATTAAAAAATGGCTGGCTGTCAAGGCTGGCGGTGTATATGTAAAGGCCGGTAGCCTTGATCGTGGACCGGTTCTTCCCACTTGATTTCAATCACATTATGTTCCTTTTGATCATCCTTGCCTCGAAGCTTTGGATTCCTTGAAGCTTCTCACTTGTGATGTTTATCAAACCCTGTACATGAGAAATTAGGATTTATTGCAGCTTCTTAGCTCAGGATCTTGTGATTGGTCCTTGAGGTAGGCTTATTGGACTTGAATCCCTTTGAACTTCAGCTTCAGCCACTTGACTTTCTTCTTGATTCAGCCCTTGAACTTGGGACAGTGGCTCTTCCATAACAGGGTTGAAAGCAAGGACCTCCAAAAGCCATGTCTTCTTTAGTGGTGTTGATACCATTACACAAGGGAGAATTTGTAGTGCGATTTTCAATACTGGTTCTGTACCCAATATGTTTCTCAAGTGTCCTCTTACTTAATCTAAGTTCTCAAAATCTATGTGTATGGTGTTGGTTAATAAAGTGGCAGCATGGATCAACTTATAGATTAGCAACTTACTTGAGGAGATTGTAATTGACTAAAAGCATATTGTTTTCCTTGCAAGTCTATTGGTCCTCTATTTTTTTCATATTCCCAAGTCTTTTTGATTGAATCCAAGTTCAAATGTTTTTTATGGAATGGAAGTGACGGAGAAAAGTCAAAGGGTGAAGGTGTGTTGGAGTGATGTTTGTAAAATGAGGGATGAGGGTAGCCTTGGCATTCTTGATATGGAGCTAAAGAAAAAAGTAGTCTAGTTAAAACGTCATATTCTCATGAGTGTTCTGTTTTTTGATTGAATCCAAGTTTAAATGTTTTTTATGGAATGGAAGTGATGAAGAAAAGGCATAGGGTGAAGGTGTGTTGGAGTGATGTATGCAAACTGAAGAATGGGGGTGGCCTTGGCTTTTTGATATGGAGCTGTGGAACAAAGTTACCCAATTAAAACATATTTAGATCCTTTGTATGGACGATGGACTCTTTGGCATTAGGTTAAATCGAAAATTCTTATACTTAGTAATTTTTGGCATGTAAGATTCCCAATTATGCTTCTTGTGTGCTTCCTTCTTTTACTCCTTTCTATACCCCTTTTTAATGAAAATCACAAAAAATCTCACCTTACCCAAAAAAAAAGTCTCCTTCCATGGATTGCTCGGCCATGATAGCTAAAAATGCCAAATCTATTTTAGGAGCAAAAGTACTAGTTTTGAAGAAGTGAAAAATGTTCAGTTCAAGGGCTTTAGGGAAGAGAAGGTGAGTTTGGAGAGTTTTCTTATTGAGTTGTGCATTCTCTATGAACTTAATCCTCTCAGCCTACACCTATTGATTTCACATCAGTTGAGTCCCTAGCTACTAGCCCACATGTTTCTAATCTTGAAAAATCTGTTCTTGAAGACGTGCGATTTGGTAAGAACTTGGTGTACTCAAGACAAAAAAGAAACATTCACATTCCAGGATCTATGCAAGTTCAAGAATCTAACCCGAGTCATTCAAATGAGGTAACAATTTTTTATTTTCCAGCTTTACAAAGTGAAATTGAACCTCAAAATAATGATGATGATTAGAACCTTCTAATTGCCCTTTAGAAAGGAAAGAGAGTGCACAAAAAGACCACTATACCCCTTGTCACAATACCTCTCTTCTCAATTTCCTTTTTGCCTTATTCATACAAATATTTGGGGTCCCTCCACTATTTTTAATGTTTTTAGAGCACGATGGTTTGTGACTTTCATTGATGACTATACTCGAGTCACTAGGGTTTTCTTGCTCAAGCATAGATTTGATGTCAATTCTGTGTTCCTTAATTTTTTTTCAATGATGAAAAATCAGGTTGGTGTGAGTATTAAAATACTAAGATCTGATAATGCTCGGGATTATTTCAATCAAATCATCACTCCTTATTGTTAAAAAGAGGGAATAATTCATGAATCTTCATGTGTTAATACACCACAACAAAATGGGGTGGCTGAGCGGAAAAATGGATTAAATGATTTTAAGCATTACCAAAGAAGGTTGATTTTACTGCAGTGCAAATCAAATTCTAGTCTGATATAACTAAAAAACTCAACATGCCGATGTCAACTAACCGTCATGCAACAACCTTCTTGTATGACAACCTTTATATTTTTGTGTACAGGATTGGGATTGGGAAATCGGAGAATTTGGTCAATTATTACTATGGTCTCATTTGATCTATAGTCAAGTTGGTCGCTTTGACAAATGAATCTTAGTTGGTGTATCCTTGTTTGTCACGGCATTATGTACCTTAAGTTTTGGTGCTAAATTAGCGTGCTTGGATGTAATCTTATAGATACAAGATGGATTTATACACCTTTTTTTCCCTCTCTTACAGGGATGCACCTCTGAGGGATTTAAGATCCGATTCTGCAGATCTTGCAAGAGCAGGAAGTGAGAATCTTAGTTTAGGTAGTAGTCGAGGTGGAGAATGATTTTGGTCAAAATAGGAGAAATGAAAATGAAGGCAGTGAAAAGGTGTGATATCAAAGTGGTGTCCTTCGCACCAACTGTATTGATTGCCTGGATCGAACAAATGTTGCTCAATATGCCTATGGCCTAGCAGCATTAGGCCGCCAACTTCATGCAATGGGTTTAAACAGACATGCCTAAGATTGATCCTGATAGTAGCATTGCTGCAGCGGTTATGGATATGTATCAGAGCATGGGTGATGCTCTTGCCCAGCAGTATGGTGGTTCTGCAGCACACAACACTGTAATACCACTTCACACGGAAGGCTGCATACTTTCTCTCCGATGAAGTAATTGTATACTTGTTTGCAAAGGTTTGTCTCTACAATAACCTTAGTTTTGATCCTTAGGTATTCCTAGAGAGGCAAGGAAGGTGGAAAGCTACAACCCAGTCCAAAGAGTTCATCAAATCTATTAGAAGACACTACAGCAATACTTACACTGATGGGGAAAAAAGCAAGATGCAATCAATTTGTACTCTTTGTTATCTTTGCTCTTGGCTAATACATTTTTTATTTGCCTTGCTGTTATGGGATGTATTCTCCCTGTTTTTATTCAGGCTTCATTCATGTCTTTGGCATCTTTCATCATTTGTAGGATGCGAATATTCTTGCATATGGTGATGACTTTATATCTTTCATCATTCGTAGGATGTGAATATTCTTGCATATAGTGATGACTTTGTCCTGTCCTTTTCTTTACCTCTATCACAAAACACCATCTTTGTTTTGCTTTTCAGATTTTTGGGTTATTTCCAGCCACAGGAGGGGAAACCGGCTCTGTGGGAATTGGATTCTGATTACTATCTTCATGTGTCTGGAATTGGAGATGACTTTTTCCCTCCAAGGTTAAATATTTCTTGTTTCAATCTAGTATTCTTTGATAAGAGTGAGCTGAATTGAATATTATATATTGGTCGCAGTTTCTTTGTAGTTGGTTTGGCTTCTGTTGATTATTTTTTTCTTTATCCACTTCATGCCAAATTTGAGGGGTTCAAATTTTTCACTTCACCTCAAACTGTCTTCGTGCTTGCAGTCCTCAAGCTAATGCAAAGCCTGAAAGAGCATCTAGGATCCCTCTTGAACCTATTCCAGCTTGCAAAGAAGATTTTTCTAGGATAAAATTGACGTCATTTGATAAATTGATTGAGAAGACCTGTAGTTCAATAAAAAATGTGAGACTTTGCAGTGAACCTGATCAAAGACACGGTGGTGGTGCAGGAAATTCAGGTGTAGCACCTGATGCAGCGTATGTATCTCATATCTAAAATGCCTCTTCCATTGTCCTGATCTTTGGATTTCCTTTTGCACTCATGCATGTATCCTGTTTCTGTATTATAAATTTAGATCTACAAGAAGAAATTTTAGGTTAAATAATCTGGTGTCTTGTTGCCTTTATTATTTAAAATTAGGGTTTGTGTTTAGGCAATTTAGATGATATAGGGTTTCTCATTCCTAGGAAAGAAAAATAGAGAGAGAAGAGAAACCTTAATTTTTATTATATTACAAATATTGTACTATATAAATATTTATATACGAATACAAGCAAGGTATTCTATTAACTAAGAGATGTAGGACTAGTATACATATATCTCATTGAAGCTTTTTTTTTGGGCCAAAAAAAGAAAAAATATTGTTCTTATGTGACAGGACTTGTTTGCTGAAGCTGAGATGTGAAGCATCCATGCCAGTTTGTACTTAATGAGCTTCATAAGCTGATGTAGCTGGATATTTTTGTTTTTTTGGCAGTGAAATACAGCTTAAAAGCCCAAATTGGCTATTTGGACAGAGAAAGTTTGAGGAAAATGTTGCAGTAGCCAAAGTTGCTTCTCAAGAAAGTTCCAAAGGGGGGTCCCAAGAAGTTGGAGCTAATGCTATTTGTGACCTCAGTTGGCTTTCTTCTCTCACTGACATGGGTGATTACCAAGAAAAGGATATGGATGGCAAAGATATATTCGACAGGTATGACCTTTGTTGTTGTAGGTCTTTTGAGATAACTCCTTGCCTGTTTTGCATGCTTCCACATGCATGGGTTGATGTTTGTGGGAAAGTCAAGTTAAAGAAACATGCTAACTGTTAGTGTGGTATATGCTAATTAGAAATCAAACACCACTTGAATATAGGTCTCGATTTGTGGAATCTAGGATCTCTTAGGCATATATAATCACAAAAGTCAGTGAGCAGCATGTAAACTTATGAAAGTTTCACTGCTACATGGAAGTGTTTTTTTGGCTATTGGTTATAATTAGGTGGTGTAAAGTGTTTGTAATGTTTCCATTTTTTGATGAATTACATTGATAGCTAATTTTTGTCTGTTTCCCTCTCTATTGAAAGGTGGTGATGGTTATCTAACATTGGCTTCAATAAATAAGTTTTTATATATGTTGTTGTTATAAATCTCCAGGTATCTTGCATTGACTTCAATAAATGAGACTTGTGTGGTGGAACATTGCTTGGTGATCAAGATGAAAATAGTGAGATATATATGCACTATGCTGAACTATGTCAGGTAACTATTTGAAAATTGAATAGCCTTTTGATCGTGCATGATTAAATGCCTGCCACTAGCAAATTCCTTAACAAGCTTCTTTCATAGATTCTTTTTCTTTTATTGGGTTACATGGTTTTTACCGACAACATTTAGTGAGATTGTTAGATAATTTCAGAACCAAATGATGTTGACAGCACTAACAGCAAAAGATATATCAGTTCGAGTGATAGTAAAATAATTAAGCCTTTCCACCAATCGACGATATCTCCCAGAGTCTACAAATGGCTCTCCCTATCCTAGTAACAACTTCACATTAGGATTCTTAGGAGAATCTATAGGCTTACAATTAAGTATACCAGTTTCTTTCAAAAGATCTAAGGCATATTTTCTCTTAGAGAGTACTATACCAAAATTAGATTGAGCAACTTCTATGCCAAGAAAGTATCTTAGTAAGCGAAGATCCTTAGTTTGAAAATGTCTAAAAAGATGTTCCTTCAAGTGAATAATACCATTCTGATCATTGCCAATAATGACAATATCATCTATATAAACCATTACATAAATTCATTTCCCTTCAAATGTATGTTTAAAAAAGACTGAATGATTAGATGTACTATGAACCATGCCAAATTCCATAACTACAATACTGAACCAGCTAAACCAAGTATGTGGAGATTGTTTCAAACCATAAAGGGAGTGACGGAGTTTGGATACCAAATTAGAGTCTCCTCAAACAACAAAACCAGGTGGTTTCTCCATATAAATCTCCTCTTGGAGCTTACCATGAAGAAATGTATTCTTCATGTCCAATTGGTATAATGGCCAATGTTTCATAGTTGTAATCGATAGAAATAATGGAATAGAGGATATCTTAGCCACAGGAGAAAATGTATCAACATAATCCAAACCATATACCTGAGTGTAACCTTTAGCAACTAAATCCACCTTAAGTCAATCAATTTTACTGTCAAGACCAACTTTTACAGCATAA
This sequence comes from Laguncularia racemosa, assembly GCA_037954665.1. Taxonomy (NCBI): domain Eukaryota; kingdom Viridiplantae; phylum Streptophyta; class Magnoliopsida; order Myrtales; family Combretaceae; genus Laguncularia; species Laguncularia racemosa. The sequence continues at coordinate 214,105 of JBBMOL010000467.1, read as the reverse complement.
ACCCATTAACACCCAACCAAAGATTTTCCAGGAAGTAAACGAACCAAATCTTAAGTACCATTAGCATGTAAAGCAATCATCTCCTCTACCATTGCTTGTGTCCATCTTGGATCTGAAAGTGCTTCACTTTTATTTTTAGGAATAGAAGTAGAAGACAGACACGAAACAACAACACAATAGGATGGAGATAAACGATGATAACTAAGAAAATTATAAATGGGGTGCGGATTTCAGGAAGATCAATTACCTTTCCTAAGAGCAATTAGGAGATCTACATCAGATAGTTCCTCAGTAGTTACAGATAGTGGAGCAAAAGGTGAGTTAGTGGAAGCATCTAAAGGAGGTGGTGTGTTTGATGAAGAGTGGTTTTGATAGCGCTGATGGTAAACTTGCAAGGGTGGGGGTGAAGGAATAGAATCAGAGGTAGCAGGTGCAAGCTTAAGAAGAGATAACTGAGATGGAATAGGAAAACTTAAGAAATAAGGTGCTTCAATGAAGAGGAAGAATAGGGAGAAGAGGTTTTAAGGAAGGTAATATTGAGAGACAAATAGTAATGATGAGTGGTAAGTGAATAACATTTGTAACCTTTCTAAAATTTAGAATAACTAAGGAAAATGCACTTAATAGAATAGGTTGACAGTTTATCTCGACAAGAAGACTTTTTTTTTTTAACAAAACATGTGCAACCAAATACGCATAATGAAAGAGTATACAAGGGTTGATCAGGAAATAAGATGGTGTGAGGAATTTTGTGTTGAAGAATAGAGAAAGGCATTCGATTAATGAGATAACATGTAGTGAGAACAACATTGGCCCAAAACCAAGTAGGTACATGGTGATGTAAAAGGTGTGCGAGCAGTTTCAATTGAATGTTTATTTTTACACTCAGTAACACCATTTGTTTAAGATATGTATGCACAAGATTATTGATGTAAAATACCATGAGAGGGCATGAACTTAGTAAATGGAGTAGAAAAATATTTAGGAGCATTGTCACTACAGAAAATTTGTATAGATGCATTAAATTGAGTTTTAATTTCAGTATAAAAGGATTCAAAAATTGAATACAACTAATATCGATATTTCATTAAATATAACCAAATACAACGAGAATAGTCATCAATAAATGTTACAAAGTACTAAAAACCCAAAACAAATATGACACAACTAGGGCTCCAAATGTCATAATGAACTATAGTAAAAGGAGAGGTAGCCTAATTATTGACTTGCCTAGGAAATAAATTCTAGACTGTTTTCCTAATTGACATGATTCAGACAAATCATCTTTTGAAATTTAGAGATGTTAGTATGGCCCAAATGATTGTGAAGAAGAGCTAGAGAGACTCGAGTAGAACATGCAACAGGAGAAGCTGGAGAGATAGTATGGTAGTAAAGGCTATATGACTCACATCCTGTGCCAATCATCTGTCCTGTACTGAGATCTTGGAAGACAACAGAATAAGGGTCAAATGTAATTGAACAATTTAAAGCACAGGTGCCTTTACTAACAGATATAAGGTTAACTGAACAATTAAGAATATAAAGGACATTTTCTAAAGGTAGTGATGGTAAGAGCTGTGCATTATCCACAACTTTAGCAAATTGTATGGGAATCATTTGCTACAGTAACAAAAGTTAAAGATTTAAATTGTAAAAACCAAGAAAATAGATCAAGATTACCAAAAATATGCTCAGAAGCACTAGAGTCAATAACCCATGGACTTAAAAGAAGAGGATTGAGTGAGGCATGTAATAGAATTACCAGTTTGAGCAACGGAAGCAGTAAAGGATGATGATTGTTTTAAAGCTTGATATTGGAGATAATTCTCAAGATTAGTTCCAATGAGAATTAGAGAATCCTTGTGCCATCTGTTAGAAGTTGTATGATTAGTATTTTGAATAATATTAGCACGAGGAGGACAACCATGTAGTTTGTTGCATTTGTCCTTGGTATGTCCCCATCGATTGCAATAAGTACACCTAGGACAATTTCCACGATTACCTCCATAAGCTCCAACAGTGTCCCTCTCTTGCACTTAATTGAACTTGAGTAACCATCTAAGAAGCCAAAGTTGAACTATCCATAATAGAAGACCCATGTACGGATGCATTTGAAATGGATGACATATAGAGAAGACGGGATAAAACTTCATCCATGGATGGTACAGTAAAACTAACTAATATCTAATCACGAACAGGAGCAAGGTCAGCATTAAGTGTAGCAAGAATACAAACCATGAAGAATTTGTCCCTTAAGCTAATTCATCCTTGAGATTTTGATCAGGAGGAAGCAGAGAATTGTATTTAGCTTTAATTGATGCCTATCTACCAAGGAAATCAGTAATAGACATACTCGATTGTCTTAAGTTAAGTGACGCGAACCCTAGATATTGATCTAAGACCCAATGTCCAAGAATGATTCAAACCCGAGAATCGAAATTGAATCGAAAACGAAACGTAACCCGACCCCAATCGAACCCTTCGATTAGAACCTAAGCTATCTGGATAGATTTCTCCAAGCGTTTAGGCCGAAAAAATCGAAGGAAGTTCTATTTGCAAGAACTAAAGAAGAGAGGATTCTCTTAAGGAAATTTTCATTCAAATTGATAAACTGTCCTTTCAAATGACAAAACAAGGTGTTATAGTCGAAAAAAACACATAAGCTAGCGGCCTAAATGCATATACGGCCGGCTTTGAAATAACGGAGGAAAACAAAAAGACGTTCGATGGATGTCTAGGCCGGCACTACGTTGGCGGTGCAGATTCCAAGGCAAGCGGCCTTAACCCGTCGGCATTGCTTCCCTCAAGGGCCAGCTCTCCTTTGCCTCTAGGCCGGCAGCCTTCCCTTTGCTGAAGGCTGTCGTTCCATCGTTGTTGGCCTTCGCTTCGTCTGTGCTTTGATATATTATGTTTACTAGCTCGGGACTTGAATTAGACTTGTGTCGACCTACTTGTTGCTCTTAGAGTTCCATAACTAATCCTTGCAAGGCTTCTCCCACTCGCTTAGCTCTAGCTCTTGTCATTGGACCTCCAATACCATGTAGCGGGTCATTAGACTTTGGCTCGTGAACTCTTGATGCTACTTGATCCCCATCATTCCCCCCTTCCTCGGAAAGATCCGTCCTCGAATCACCTGCATCATATAGAGAAAGGTCAGAAACATTAAAAGTTGCGCTTACATTACCATAGTGACTTGGCAAGTCAATCTTGTAAGCGTTATCATTGATGCGCTCTTAATACTTGAAATGGCCTATCTCCCCTGGGGTGCAACTTGGATCTCCGTTGTTCAGCAAATCTCTCTTTTCTCAGATGTACCCATACCCAATCTCCTAGATGAAAAACATTCTTCACATGACCCTTATTGGCCTATCGAGCATAATTCTCATTTTTCTTCTCAATGTTGGCACGACCTGAGCATGCAATTCCCTCACAAACTCTGCCTTTTTCTTTCCATCAAGATCAACAAATTCGTTAACAGGCAAAGGCAAAATATCTAATGGAGTGAGAGGGTTAAAACCATACACCACCTCAAATGGAGAATAAGATGTAGTGAAATGCATAGTCCTATCATATGCAAATTTTACATGTGGCAGACATTTCTCCCATTGTTTCAAATTCTTATGAATCACAGCACGCAAAAAGGTTGAAAGAGTCCTATTGACTTCTTCCGTCTGACCATCAGTTTGAGGGTGTGCAATAGTGGAGAACAACAATTTAGTTCCTAGCCTGTTCCACAAAGTACGCCAAAAATGACGTAAGAATTTCACATCCCTATCACTCAAGCCATGCAACCGTACAATCTCCCTAAAGAACAAATCGGCAATATATTGTGCATCATTAGTTTTAGAATATGCAATGAAGTGAGCCATCTTACTAAACCTATCGACAACAACAAATATGCTATCTTTGCCAATTTGAGATTGGGGTAACCCTAACACAAAATCCATAGAAATGTCAGTCCAGGGTTGATTAGGCACAGGCAATGGAATGTATTCTCCATGGGGCATTATTCTGGATTTGGCCTGTCTACATGCAATGCACTTGTCACACACAATTTGCACATCATGCTTCATTTTTGGCCAATAAAAATGTTCATGCAAAATATCCAAAGTCTTTTTAACACCAAAGTGTCCCATTAAACCACCCCCATGTGTTTCCCTCACAAGTAATTCACGCACAGAACTTTTAGGCACGCATAACTTATCTTTCTTAAACAAATACCCATCATGCCTATAGAAATCAGAATATCCACTCAGCACAAGCAGCCCAAATTTGACCAAAGTTAGCATCAGTCTCATATAACTCCTTAATGAGTTCAAACCTAAGCAATTTAGTTTGCAAAGAAGTCAAAAGTGAATACCTTCGAGAAAGTGCATCAGCCACCACGTTCTCTTTTCCTTACTTGTATTTGATCACATATGGGAAGGTCTCAATGAACTCCATCCATTTCGCATGCCTCCTGTTCAACTTACCTTGAGTTTTCAAGAACTTCAAACTCTCATGATCAGAATGAATGATGAACTCCTTAGGCCATAAGTAATGTTGCCAAGTCTGCAAGGTCCTCACCAAAGCATATAGCTCATTGTCATAGACTGGGTAATTTAATGTAGCACCATCGAATCTGACCCTGCGAACCATCGAATCTGACTACTTCCAGGTACTTTACCCATGGTAGTTTGGCCATATAGGTATCCTCATGGACAAAAGGATGAGATAGAGGAGCAGTGTACGGACATGCTAGAAAGGGGAGTTATACACCCGAGTCAATCGCCCTATTCGTCACTAGTCTTCTTGGTGAAGAAGTATAACGACACATGGCGGTTTTGTGTCAATTATCGAGCTTTGAACAAGAAGACATAAAAGACAAATTTCCAATTCTTGTTATTGAAGAACTATTGGAAGAGCTTCACGGGGTGAAATATTTTTCCAAATTGGACCTCAAGTCCAGCTATCATCAAGTTTGTATGAATGGGGCTAATATTGAAAAGACCGCATTTTGCACACATCACAGGCACTTTGAATTCTTGGTTATGCCCTTTGGGCTTACTAATGGCCCCTGACACATTCCAAGCCCTTATGAACAAAGTGTTCCGACTGTATTTGAGAAGGTTCATCTTAGTTTTCTTTGACAATATTTTAATATATAGCACTTCATGGCTTGAACACTTGCAGCACTTACAGATTGTTTTTACTTTACTGCATAAAAATGCTTTATGTCTGAAACAATCCGAGTGTTTGTTCACATAAGAACAAGTGGCCTACTTGGGACACCTCATATTGGCTAAAGGAGTGGAAATGGAACCCAGCAAGGTAGAAGACATGCTGAAATGGCCAAAACCAGCAACTGTTAGTGCATTGTGTGGCTTTCTAGGGCTTACAAGTTACTATCGCCACTTTGTACACAATTATGGAAATATAGCAGCATCATTGACAGCAATGTTACCGAAAAACTCCTTCATTTGGACGAAAGAAGCAGAAGCTGCCTTCTTAACACTCCAGACAGCCATGACACAGACCTTCGTTCTAGCTATCCCTAATCTCCTCCAAGGACTTTGTGATGGAATGTGATGCATCAGATAGAGGCATCGGAGCAGTGCTTCATCAAGAAGGCAGGCCTATTGCATTCTCCAGTCGTCCTTTGGCACAACGACATCTGCAGCTCCCAGCATATGAGAAGGAGTTAATCCGGTTGACTAGGGCAGTCTGTCATTGGAGATCATACCTTTGGGGAAGGGATTTTGTGATTAAGACAGACCATTACAGCTTGAAGTTCTTATTAGAACAAAGGATTTCAACATCCCCACAACAACGATGGATAAACAAACTGTTGGGGTATGATTTTTCCATAGAATATAAGGCTGGCAAGGAAAATGTTGTGGCCAATGCCCTGTTGCACAAGGATGATGAAATGGGCACCTTGCTGGCTGTTTCATCCCCTGTTCTTAGTGTCCTGGATGGTGAGAAGGCAGAACTCCAAAACAGTGTTGAAATCCAAGAACTAAAGAAAAAGATCAATGCGAGAGAAGTAATTGGGCCATGGAAGACACAGGATGATCTGTCTTATTTAAAAATCAAGTATACTTGCCAGAAACTTCTAGTCTTCAGCAGTCCATTAGCTCGGCATACGGTATGAACCATGAAGGATTTCCAAAAACTCTCCAATAGATAGCCAGAGACTTTTATTGGAAGGGGATGAAGACTCACATTTAAGAAGTAGTTCGCACTTGTGAGACATGCCAGAGACACAAGGTAGAATATCTACAACGGGCAGGGCTTCTACAACCACTTTTGATACCGGTGCAGATATGGTCCGACATCTCTATGGATTTCATAGATGGACTTCCACCATCCCATGGTAAATCTGTCATTATGGTCTTAGTAGATTGCTTTTCGAAATATGCACACGTCATAGTTCTTAAACATCCATTCAAGAAGCAGTTCGCACTTGTGAGACATGCCAGAGACACAAGGTAGAAAATCTACAACCTGCAGGGCTTCTACAACCACTTTTGATACCAGTGCAGTTATGGTCCGACATCTCTATGGATTTCATAGATGGACTTCCACCATCCCATGGTAAATCTGTCATTATGGTCGTAGTAGATTGCAGTTACAGTGGCAAGAATTTTCTTTGATAGCGTCTCTAAATTACACAGCTTACCGGAGTCCATTGTCAGTGACCATGATACGACTTTTACAAGTGTTTTCTGAACAGAATTGTTTCAGCTAAGTGGCACCAAATTGTGTTTCAGTTCATCTTATCACCCTCAAAGTGATGGACAAACTGAGCTGGTGAACCGAACTTTTGAAATGTATCTCCGTTGTTTCACTAGTGATCATCCAAAGAAATTAGCAGATTGGGTTTCATGGGCAGAGTACTGGTACAATACTAGCTACCACTTGGCCTTGAAAATGACACCCTTCCAAGCTGTATATGGTAGACCACCTCCACGCTTATTTTCATATGCTTTGAGATTTTTAAAGGTAGCGGCAGTAGACCGAGCTTTGCAGGATAGGGACAGCATGGTCAAGGAACTGAGAGAAAGGTTGCTGCAAGTTTAAAACAAGATGAAGCACACTTGTGATAGCAACCATCATGAAGTCCATTTCATGAAAGGAGATCTAGTACTTGTTCACCTACAACCTTACAGGCTACAATCACTAAAGGGTTCTGCCAATAGGAAATTGTCTCCCAAATTTTATGGCCCATTCCCGATTGTGGAAAAGATTGGCAAGGTAGCCTATCGGCTGTTCATTCCGGATGAAGCTAAAATTCACCCAGTATTCCATGTCTCCTACCTAAAGCGCTTCCTAGGTACTCCAACGGGTTCCCCAATTCTGACGACGGTTAAAGGACAAGTTTTACAGCCTAAAGCTTTAATAGATGTGACTTTCACCAGCTGATGCAACATGGGAGTCAGCAGAAGATTTATGGAGCATAAGAAATCAAAATATCAAAAAATTAAAAGAAACATAAAAAATAAAAAATGGAAAATTAGAAAAATCATGAAATCATAAAATTAAAAGATAAAAATATAAAAAAAATCTTAAAATAAAAAAATGAAGAAATAAAAAATCGCAAGAAAAAAAAAATCATAAAATCATAAAATCATATATTGAAAAAACTCAAAAAATAAAAAAAATGGAAATATAAAAAAATAAAAAAAATCTAAAATGAAAAAAGAAAAAGAAAAAATAAAAAAAATGAAAAAAATCACAAATAAAAAACTCAAGAAATCACAAATAAAAAACTTCAAGTTCAACGTGACCGTGTTAGTTGATAGTGTTGATTTTTCAAATGCATCAAATTTCTTCGTTTTATCTTTGAATCACATGAAACTTGACTCATTTTCTTCCTTTGTTGATTAAAGAATATATTAAATCTTAAATTAAAATATTATTTAATTAGGAAGCATATTTTCTTAAAATTCTCATAATTTTATTGAATTCATCTAAAATCTTGTTTACAAATATATTCTATTAATCATTTATCAAATTCCTCCATACTTAAACATTTGCTTGTACTCAAGAAAATTAATCAATTCATAATTTCATACAAGAAATGCTTATTTATTGCTCAAGGAAGATCTTCATCTTATCATTATTTTTTGAATTAACTTGTAAAGAAAATAATATACTAGTAACTCTATTTTTTTTTTTTTTTATATGTACTTAATTAAATATTAGTTTACTCATATCATTTAAACAAAGATTTATAAGCTTTAAATCAAATACAACATCAACCAATTAAAGAAAAATCATCGATATCTTAATCCACTTAGCAAAGATATATATACTCTCCTCTTTGATCTTATCAAGCACTATAATTTAAAGTAAACGTATTCATGATTACTCATCTCTTGATCATCCCCTTAGTTTTTTTTTTTTTTTTTAGTAGTTTCATTGGTTAGTGATAATATTCACGATGATGATGACGTTTCCAACAACGAATTTTATAGTGACAACGGCATTTGCAGCATTGATATTTGCCACGATGACAATGTTCGCAATGGCAATGTTGGCCACAACACAATATTCACCTCATCAATGACTTTCGTAGCGATGATATTTAGTGCAGTAATAATGTTTGGATCAATGGTATTCGCCGCAGTGATGATATTCGCCCTCGACAACATTGTTTATAGCGATGATATTCGCCGCAATGATGAAGTTTATAGTGACGATATTTGCTATAGCGACGAATTTTGCAACGACAATATTATCCATGGCAACGTAGTTTGCAACAATGATATTCGCTGCAATAGTGACATTTGTCGCGATCATATTTTCTACAATGAAGTGATGATGACTTTTGCAGTGATGATATTTGTTACGACAACAATGTTTGTAGCGATGAAATTTTATGAATAAAGACTTGCAGGGATAATACTATTGCAGCAACAACATTTGTAACGACGGTATTTAACGGGATAATACTATTGCAACAACAAGCACTCCCTCTTGTGTTTACACTCAACCAATGAGGTTGTACTCTCGTGTGTCACACAATCAAATCAGGTCTCACAGGTGTTCCTCACACCTCTCAAGCTTGCTTCTCGATGTTCTTAATCAAATCACACCTAGAAATAATCAAAAGAGAAGAAATCAATGGCCTTAGTTTTTACCATTAATCATTGGTGTCCTTATTTGTTAGGATGTAAATTCTTGGTGTGGACTAATCAAAAGAGTTTATGTCATTTACTTACACAGCAAATATTTACTCTAAATCAGCAACATTGGTTGTCTAAGTTGTTGGGGTATGATTTTGAGATTCAATACAAAAGTGGCAATGATAATTGGGCCGCTGATGCTCTTTCCAAATTTTTTATGACGAATCAGTCAAAGGTTGTATGGCTATTAATGGTCTGATCTGGACTGATTTAGAAGCTATTAGATCTACTTTATTGCAAGACCTTGTTTTACACAATAAATTGCAATGGTTGCACGATGGCAAAGATGCTGGCCGGGGGTTTTGTTTAGTTAATGATATGTTATACTATAATAACCGGTTGGTTGCTCCTGCTAGGTCTTGATGGTTTTATGCATTTTTGCATGAATTCCGTACTTCTCCTATAGGTGGTCATGCTAGGGTTGTCAAAACTTACGACCGACTTGTTGCTAATTTATTTTGGTTCGGCATGAAGGAAGATGTGGCTGAGTTTGTTGCTTCATGTGCAATCTATTGGCGAAATAAGGCTCAACATATGGCTCCTACTGGTCTACTTCATCCTCTTCCTATTCCATCTGCTATATGGGAGGATATTTCTCTAGCCTTCATTACTGGTTTGCCTAAATCTAGAAGGTATAATGTGGTTTTGGTAGTTGTTGATCGTCTTACTAAATATGCTCATTTTATTCTATTTCATCATCCTTATACTGCTAAAATGGTTGCTGATGTTTTCATTAAGGAAGTTGTTTGGTTACATGGCATTCCTCCCTCCATTGTGACTACTTGGGATTCATTGTTTCTTAGCAATTTTTGGCACAAGCTATTTAAATTGCAGCATACTCCTCCACTTTAGCATATCATATCATACTGAACCGGACAGGCAAACCTAAGTCCTTAATTGATGCTTGAAATGCTATTTATGGTGTTTTGCTTTTAAGCAGCCAAAGTCTTGGGCATCCTAGTTGCATTGGGCTGAATATTCATATAACATGTCTTATCATACTTCTGCTCATAAGCCTCGTTCATTGCAAACGTTTTTGCTGGAGTCTTATGTTCCCATGCCTACTTCTGATGTTGCTCTTTTACTTCAGAACCATGCCACACTTATTCAGCAATTGCAATCTAATTTGGAACAGGCTCAACTTCGAAATTGTCGCTCTACTAATAGACATCATGATACGAACCACGCCCACGTGTGACGAAACCCAATACCAATACGTTCAGAATTGCAACCCAAGATGCCAAAACAAACAAGTAGAACCGCGACCCGTTGCCTATAAGTGAGGCAAGAACCTTGGTATATTCTTTGACGCCACAATCGGGATGAAAGACCGATTGATAAATCGGGATGAACGCCACGAAAGAAATCCGATAAGTTCAGGAGAAGTTCTTTAAAGAACCAAGAGAGGAATTCTCTCAAAATGTGTTATTCAATCTTGTGTGTGTGTTCTATGTTCTGTTTGCAACCTTAGCAGCTTATATTAGGGTTTACAACTCGTAATAACAAAAGCCCAAAACGATATACATCATAAAGTCGCAGAAAAATAACAAACAGGAAATGAAAGCCGGCGGCGTAGGATGTACGCCGGGTATAAAGGTCGACGGCGTAGTAAGCCGGTGTAGTCCTTCTATCGCGTGCGAATGGCAACGCCGGTTCAAGGCCGGCAGTGTTTAAGCCAGCGTTGTCAAGGCTGGCAGCTTTGACCTTCTATGCTTTGATCTCCTTGAATGACTTGTACAAATGCAAGTTCATTCTCATGGTTGCTTCAATCCTTTCCGGCTTCTTGGACATCATTTATCAACCCGTTAAGTGCTTCCTTGAATCGTTTCGCTCGAGTTCTTGTGATCGGTCCAGGCGGCACTTCAAGAGGATCCACATTCCACCTTCTGGCTTGGCTCTCATCACATCATCATGATGTTTCCTATAAAGTTGGTGATTGTGTATTTTTGATCTTGTGGCTTTTTCTTCAACAAAGTGTCCAAACTACTGGACGTTCTAAGTTGGCTCCTGGGTATTTTGATCCTTATCAGGTGATTGAACAGATAGGGGCCGTGGCTTACAGATTACGACTTCCCCTAAGTTCCCGAATTCATCTAGTTTTTCATGTCTCACTTCTTAAGCCATCTACTGGGTCTTTTTCTACTTTGTCTGAGTTGCCATCAGATTTATGTTCTGATGAATTGGAAGAGCCCCGTCAACCTTTACACATATTAAGCTGACATTTTTTGGTTCGTGATGGGTTGGATGTTCCTCAAGTCTTAGTTCAGTGGGTTGGTTCTTCTTCTGCGGATGCTACATGAATGGATACAGATGCTTTCCAATTGTAGTTTCATATTGATTTGATTCCATGTCAGCATGTGGATCTTCCTTACATTCACAAGAGATGTTCCAGACTTGCTCATTAGACTTAGTTTTATCTATTTTTTAGTATTCTTTTATTTTACTGCTACTGATTGTTTCTCTGTAGGTATTAGTATTAGACGTTTATTGTTAGGTAGAATATTCTAGAGGGCTGACCCCTAATAGCTCTATAAATAGTCGTGTGTAGGTAACAAATAGAGGAAGGAAGAAAACTGAAAGAAAGGAACCCTAGCAGATGCTACATGGTTCATAGCTAGACTGAGTGTAATTCCTCTTTTGATATCAATAAAACTTGCCTATGTTGTCTGTTTCTGACCCTGGCCATATCATATATGCTCAAATATACAAGACTGGACAGCAGATGCAATTTGCTGGAAATTCAAGACTACATTGCATCCAAGCAATGCAAATTGGGAGAATAATAAAACTGCTTTCAAGGATTTCTACTTTCTTAGTGCAGCTGAAGAATCTTTTTTATGTCAAAAATATATAGTCAATACACACAAGCCAGGCGATTGCAACACTAAGTTCTTCTTCCATGCTTTAAAGTTGACATTTCACAAGGATGCATTTTGCTCTTTCGATAAAGGAACTGATCAGCACCTTTTCTCTTGTGATGATATTAAAGCTCATGTTGTGGATTATTTTGAAAACCTTCTTAAAGAGCCAAGAGAGCCATGTCACCTATACCATCGGTTGGAAGTTTTGGTGGCAAAAAGAGTTGAGAGGGCAGATGGGGGAGATCTTGCAAAAGCAATGACGGATGTAGAAATTAATGCCACATTTGATTTGATGGCACTGGATAGGACCCTGGAACCATATGGCTATACTGTTAATAATCTTTTGCAACTTTTGAGATCATTAGAGAGGAAGCTTGTTTGGCTATTTAAGATTTCTTTGCCATCAACATGTTGTTGAAATCCATAAATTCGACAGCTATATTTTGGTGGTAAAATCTGATAATCCTTACTCTCTTAGGTATTTCTAGCCTATCTGCCATATTTTAGGCTGTAGTAAGTTTTTTTTTTTAGCGAAACTCACAGAACCATTGCATTAGATAAACTTCAAACCTTTGAAGGTATATTAAAGGCCTTGAAGGTTCCAATTTGCTTATAGACCTGCCTTTTTTGTGTTTTGTGAAATTTCTTTTGAACCTTAAGGCACTTAGATGTGAAGTTAGGCATTTGGGGGCTTTTTATTCCAAATGCTGAGTTTTATGATACTATTTATCTTCATAGAGCGGTAAGAAGTGCCTGTAAGGATGCAAGATGAAGCTGGTAATTCCATGAACTTTCAATATTTGCAAGGGTAAAAACTAGTATCTCCCCTTTTTAGTGAAAGAAATGCCTAAAAAGTACTTTTATTTCTTCTTCAGTGAATTATGACCATAACTTCACAAGGATATTCCCTTTAATTGAATGAACCATTGAGCCTTTCCGCTTTGAATTGTGATGATTTTTCATTTTTTTGCATTAGCAAGATAGCATTTAGATACCTACCCAAAAGAATATGATGATAAAATTGGACTTTTCTAGAGAGAGAAAATGCTCTCCCTTCTCTCTAGAAAACCACTCTAAACCATCCTAAGAATTCACTTTTCTTAAGCTTCCCATGACCATCCTCAACCCTTCTCAACCCCCTTTCTTCCTCTCACCTTTTCTTCTTCGGTCCTTTCCATTTTCCACTACTCGTACACCATGGCTAGTGGTTCATCTAATCAGAAGCCAACGGGTAGTTTCCACCACTCCTTTAGAGTAAGGTTCTCCCAAAGCTTCTTTTGCAACTAGGACTCTAGGGACCATATCTCCCTTTCCAAGGAAATTGATTGGATTTTCCCTTTTGGTGAATTCCCAACACAAACTTCACAAGCATCCCTACCTAAGGCCTGCAACGTTGGAGAAAAAGCAACTACTGCATTAGGTTCCCATAAAGGTGATGGGCTCTCTACTTTTGATGGAATTTCTTTTAGCAAGAAGGACTTTTCTACCAAGGAGAAAAGCAATGTCAACTCTTTTGCCTCTTTTGGAAATACTACCTTGGAGCAAGTGAACAACCTAATGGACAATTTTGAAAAGCAAAACCACCCTTCTCCGAAAATACCACCCCAAAGCTTTGCCCAAGCTTGTGGAACACCTTCTACTCCTCTACATTCAAGCTAGTTCATCCCCCTATCTCTCGTGGCTCGATTCCAAAGGTAAGATCCCCTCCTTCGATCATTGCTCAAGGTGCAAAGAAATGGGAGCTGTTAGAAAAAAAGAATAAAATCATTTTGTTTTATTTCGCATAATTTAAAAGCATACTATACATATATATACGTATATATATTATATATATATACACACAAAAGTATTAAAAATATTATATCTATAAAAAAAGAGAAAAGATTTATGTGAAAGCTTAATTATTCCCTCAAGCTTAGCTGGGTATTTATACTGATTGTATAAGCTACAAACTAGGAAATATGCAAACTAGGAAAGTACTAATTTAGGCTATACAATCTTTACTAAAAAATAGACAAGCTAAACTAGGAAACATATCTTTCTAATCTTAACACTCCCCCTCAAGCTGGAGCATATATATCATAGGGTCCAAGCTTGTTACAAATATATTTAATTCGTAGAATGTTTGCAAGCTGGTCATTTGAATTGACAAAACTTGTGACAATACAACCAGATTCAATTTTTTGTCGGATGAAATGACAATCTAATTCAATATGCTTTGTTCTTTCATGAAAAACTGGATTTAAGGCTATATGAAGAGCTGCTTGATTGTCACATATCAACTTCATTTGTTTCACTTTAGTACATCCCAATTCTTGAAGAAGCTGTTTCGACCAAATAAGTTCACAGGTTGCCAGTGCCATAGCTCTATATTCTGCTTCTGCACTAGATCTAGCAACCACATCTTGCTTCTTGCTTTTCCAAGAGATTAGATTTCCTCCAATCATAACACAGTATCCTGATGTAGACCGTCTATCTGAGGGAGAGCCTGCCCAATCTGCATCAGAATATCCGACAATATTCGAATAACCTCGATCTTCATATAAAACACCTTGTCCTGGAGCTCCTTTGATATAACGAAGAATGTGAATTACTGCATCCCAATGACTACTACACGGAGCTTGAAGAAACTAACTAACCACACTAACTGCAAATGAAATATCGGGCCGTGTAATAGTGAGATAATTTAATTTACCAACAAGCCTTTGATATCTACCTGCATCTTCCAATGGCTCCCCCTGTCCAGGAACAAGCTTGACATTTGGATCCATTGGAGTATCCACATGCTTACAATTCAACATACCAGATTCCTCTAAGATGTCTAAAGCATACTTTCTTTGTGAAATAGCAACTCCCGTTTTTTATTGTGCTACTTCAATTCCTAGAAAGTATTTCAACTTTTCCAAATCTTTAGTTTGAAACTGGCTAAATAAATGCCTTTTAAGTTCAAAAATTCTGTCACGATCACTACTTGTAATGACAATATCATCAACATAGACTACAAGATAGATACTTTCACCAAGGTCATTGAGACGGAAGAAGACAGAATGATCTGCTTCACTTTGAGACATGCCAAATTGCAGAACCTAAAACGGCCAAACCAAGCTCGAGGTGATTGCTTAAGGCCATATAGTGATTGCGAAGGCAACATACAAGATGTGA
Organism: Laguncularia racemosa; assembly: GCA_037954665.1. Taxonomy (NCBI): domain Eukaryota; kingdom Viridiplantae; phylum Streptophyta; class Magnoliopsida; order Myrtales; family Combretaceae; genus Laguncularia; species Laguncularia racemosa. The sequence goes on along the minus strand of JBBMOL010000467.1, from coordinate 198,912 downwards.
CTCCCCCTGTGCAACAAACCTAGGTGATTGCTCCATATGTACTTCCTCAGCTAGTTGCCCATGTAGAAAAGCATTCTTGATATCCAGTTGATGAAGTGTCCAATGATTCATTGCTGCTAAGGAAAGAAGCAAACGAACAGAAGCAATTTTTGCTACAGGAGAGAATGTATCACTGTAATCAAGTCCATAAATTTGAATATAACCTTTGGCAACTAAATGAGCTTTCAATCGATCAATCTTCCCGTTAGGACCTATTTTCACCGTATAAACCCAACGACTGCCAACTGCAGATTTTCCTTTTGGCAGAGGCACTAACTCCCAAGTACCGCTAGTATGAAGAGCATTGATTTCCTCTATCATAGCATCGCTCCACCTTGGATGCTCTAATGCTTGTTGAACAGTCTTAGGTATGGATACATTAGACAAGGTGGAAATAAAGGCATAATAGGAAAATTATAAATGGGGTGTGGATTGCGAGAGGAACGAATACCTTTTGGAACAGCTATAGGAGCTGCTGGCGCTTCTGCTAAAGGTCAGGCTGGAGCCGGAGATGACGAAGTTGGAGTTGAACTTGAGTCAGAAGTTGTATTAGTGCCTATATCAGTAGGAACATCATCATTGGTATTAGGAGAACGATGAGGACGATAAGAAAAGACTTGGAGAGGACGATTGTCTTGAGCTAAAGGACTAACATGGAGAGGAATAGGTAAAACAGTAGGAAGAAGATGCATTTGCTCAGTGTTTGGTGCAAAATATGGAGTGGTTTCAAAGAAGGTTACATTTGCTGAAACAAAATACTTACGTGTGATGGGATCATAACATTTGTAACCTTTTTGAAGACGAGAATATCCTAAAAAGACGCAGATGGACTTAGGTAAAAGTTTGTCTTTGCTAGGGGTAGAATCATGAATAAAACAAATGCAACCAAATATATGCAAAGGTACATGATGGAGTTTTTGTACTGGAAACAATATAGAATGTGGACTATGGTTTTGCAATACTGAAGAAGGCATTCGATTAATTAAATAACAAGCTATGAGTATTGCATCTCCCCAAAATCGAAGAGGAACATCATTGTGTATGAGTAAAGTATGCGCAGTTTCAATGAGATGCCGATTTTTGCGTTCAGCAACCCCATTCTGTTGAGGAGTATAGGCACAAGATGTTTGCTGGAGAATTCCTTAAGAAGTCATGAAATTAGTAAAATGGGAAGATAAATACTCCTTGGCATTATCACTATGCAAAACTGTAATGGAAATACCAAACTGATTACGAATTTCAGCACAAAAATTTTGAATATCACAAATAATTCAGAACGATTTTTTATTAAAAATACCCAAGTACAATGAGAATAATCATCAATAAATGTGACAAAATATTGAAAACCTAGAGTTGAATTGACACGACTAGGACCCCATCTGTCTGAATGAACAAGATCAAACAATGATGTAGCCCTATTATTGACTCGTTTAGGAAATGAAGCTCGAGTTTGTTTTCCAAGCTAACACGACTCACATTCAAAAGAAGATAAAGTTGAGAGACTATGAATTAATTTTTGGAGTTTGGTGATACTTGGATGTCCCAAATGACTATGAAGTAGGTTGGTAGAGGCGGTGGAACTGAAGGCAACTGGTGAGTGTGGAATGGATAGGTGATACAACCCCTGTGACTCACATCCTGCTCCAATCTTCTTCCCCGAACTTTGGTCCTGTACAATAACAGAATCAGCCAAAAAAGTTATAGGAACAATTAAGATTTTTGGTGAGTTTGCTAATGGAAATCAAATTATAAGGACATTTAGGAGCAAACAAAACTGATTTTAAAGAAATGGAAGAAGGTAGTTGTACGTCCCCTATTCCTCTAATAACAATTTGTGAATCATTAGCAAATGTAACTTTGGAAGAATTTAATGGGAAACTGAGATTGGAAAAAAAAAATGTTTATCACCAGTGATGTGATCGGATGCACCTGAGTCTAGTATCCAAGGACCAATGGGAGAAGACCTGGTCAAACGAGCAAAGGAATTACCAGAGTGAGGGATGTTATTTGAGGAAGATTGTTGTTTTGCTGATTGGTACTGTAAGTGATGAGATCCGGGATGAGAGACAAGCCGGGAGAAGAAATGTGGATCCTCTTGAAGTTCCGCCTGGATTGATCACAAGAAATCAAGCAAAACGATTCAAGGAAGCATTTAACGGGTTGATAAAGGTTGTCCATGAAGCGGGAAAGGATTGGAGCAATCATAAAGTTGGAACGGATTGGAACAACCATGGGAAGATCTTTGCTTTTATACAAGTTATATGGGACACGGGATGAAGAGGACGTGTATTTTCAAGGCACGGCCGTGTAGGACGCTCAAGATTGCTCAGACAGATACACGGTCAAAGTACACGGGCGTGTACACGAGCGTGTATGTTTCCAGAAGTTATAGACAGATACACGGTCAAAGTACATGGGCGTGTACACAGGCGTGTATGTTGCCAGGAGTTGCCCAGAACAGTACACGGTCAAAGTACACGGGCGTGTATGTTGCCAGAAGTTGCACAGAACAGTACACGGTCCAAGTACACGGGCGTGTACACAGGCCGTGTATCCCCTGTCGGCCAGCTTTTTCTATTTCGCGTTTTTATGTTACTTAACTAAACTACGTCGTTTTGGACTTGTTTTACACGAAATTGTAACCCTAGTATAAAAGCTTCTAGGGTTTAGAGCAGATGATAATATAGATATTGAACATTAAACACTTTTTGAGAGGCACCTCTCTTGGTTCTTCATGAACTAAACTGAACTTATCGGATTGATTTCCGTGGCGTTCATCCCGACTTATCAATCGGTCTTCCATCCCGATTGTGGCGTCTTCACTTTATACCAAGGTTCTTGTCTCTCTTATAGACAACGGGTCGCGGTTTCTACTTTAGGTGTTTGGGCGTCTTAGGCAACGAATTTCCGAACGTATTGGTATTGGGTTTCGTCACGGGTTGGCGTGGTTCGTATCAGTAAGTACTAGGTGTAATCAGTACCAGTCAAAGTAATTGAGTCTATCGGTTGGTCCTTTGAATTTGGGAATGGAAGTATTCCATCTCGATGAGTTTGTGCCATATAAGCTGTAGAACGACCAGTGGATTGATTTGTACGTGGTGGCTTGCCATGGAACACCTAACAATTGTCACGTGTGACCATGCCTGTCACAATGAGCGCAATGTGGTCGACCCCTTCCTCTTCCTTTTCGACTACCTCCCTGACCTCTTCCTTGACTTGATTGATTTCGAGTCTGCATAGCTAATGCAGATGTCTCATTAGTATCAACTGGATTTATGGAAATACGGAGTAACCTAGCAGAGACTTCCTCAAAAGAAGGAATAATATGGCTTGACAAAATTCGATCCCGTACAGATCCAAGATCAGGTCGCAACCCTATCAAGGCTATGGCCATAAAGAACTTATCTCTTTGTCTCTCTTGTGCAGAAATATCATCAGAAAGGGGCATAAGAGAATTATATTCATCTTTTAATGTCTCCAACTACCCTAGATAGGTATATCCTTTGCTACAAATGTTGTTGTCACGACCAAAATCTTCACTACAAAAGTTGTAGTGGTGGTGAACATCGCTGCAAATGTCGACTTCGCTAGAAATATTGTCGCTGTAAACATCGTTATCACGATGAATATTTTCATTGCAAATGTCGTCATCATAGTGAATATCTTCCTTCCATAGGTCATTGCCATGGTGAATAATGTCATTGCAAATGTTGTCTTGTAACAAATACATCATTGCAAACATCATCGCTACGGTGAATATCCCCATTGCAAGCAATGTTGTCATAGCAAATATCAACACGACAAACATCGTCATAGCAATGTATATTGTTATTGCGAACGTAGTCATCACGGCGAATGTCGTTGCAATAGAAAATCATTGTTACGGCGAATATCGTGGTACAAATGCCGTCTTCGTAGCAGTATTGATGCTGCAAAAGTCATCGTCATGGCGAATGTTGTCTCTTGAAACATGTTGGTTATGGCAAATAACATCACTCCAATGTTGTCGTCATTGTGAATGTAGTCATTTAAAGAGTCTTCATCATGGCAAATGTAGTCATTTATCGTGGTAAATGTCATTGTTGTTGCAAACGTCGTCTTTGTGATGAATAACTTTACTGTAAAAGTCATCGTCATAGCAAATATTGTCACTATAAAAGTCATCATTGCAGTGAATATCGTCCTTGCTAACACCATTGTTGTGACGAGTATCTTTGTTGCGAATGTTGTCATTACGTTGAATATAGTTATTGCAGACATGGTTGTTTCGGCAAAAGTCATCATCGTAGCAAATACGTCGCTGTGAACATTGTCATTGTGGCGAATATCATCGCTACAAAAGTCATCGCTACTAATATTGCCACTACATACATGATCATTGCGGCTAATATCATGCTATAGATGTCGTTGTTGATGCAATAGTTGTCACCGCTGCGAAAATCGTCACTTCAAATGTCGTCGTCGTGATGAATATCATTGTTACAAAAGTCGTCATTATAGCCAATATCATCGTTGCAAACATCATTATCGCAACAAATAACGTCTTTACAAAAGTTATCGTCATGGTGAATATAGTCACTGTAATCTTCGTCCTCGCTGTGAGTATTGTCGCTGTAAATGTCAACGTTATGACGAATATCATCGCTACCAAGTCATCGTCGTGCTGAATATCATTGTTGCAAACATTGTCATTGAGGCAAATATTATTGTTGCAAGTGTCATCATCATGGCAAATATTGTCACTTCAAGTATCATCATCACTGCTAATATCATCACTTCAAACGTCATCGTTGCTGCGAATATTGTTATTGCAAAAGTCATTATTGTAGCGAATATCTTCGTTGCAAACTTTATTATTGCGTCAGTTATTGCTGTTGCAAATGTCAATGTCATGATTATTGTGGTGAATATTGTTGTCGCAGAGAGTATCGTCCTTGCAAACATCATTGCCGTGGTGAATATCATCATAGGAAACGTCATTGTCGTGGCGATATCATTGCGGTAATCATCGTTGTTGTAGCGAATATCATTGCTGTAAAAGTTATCGGGGTGAATATTGTTGCCACAAATGTTGTCCTTGTATCAATTATCATCACTGCAAAAGTCATTGTTGGGGTGAATATTACCGTTGCAAGCATCGTCATCATGATGAATATTGTCGCTTCAAATGTTCTCACTAAGACGAATATCATTGCTTTAAACTCTATCGTCGTAGCGAATATCATGGCTGCAAAAGCCATTGTGATTGCGAGTATCATCACTGGAAAAGTCATCATCGTGGTAGGCATCATCACTGCAAACTTTGTTATCGCATTGATTATTATTGCTACATAAGTCATCATTACATTCATTGTAGCGAATATCATCGTTGTAAAATCATCTTCATCGAGAATATCGTCCTTGCAAATGTCGTCTTTGTTGACATAATAATATCATTGTAACAAATGCTGTCATTCTGGTGAATGTCATCACTGCAAACATCGTTTTCACAACGAACATCATAGCTGCAAAAGTCTTCAACATGACGAATATCGTCGTTGCAAAAGTCATCTTTGCAGTAAATATTGTTGTTGCAAAAGTTGTTGCCATGGCAAATATTGTTGCTCCAAAAGTAGTTGTAGCGAATATCGTTGTAGCAAAACTTCGACATCATGATGAATATTGTCGTTACAAACATTGTTGTCACGATGAATATTGTCATTGCAAGTGTCGTTGTTGCGGAGATTGTTGTCGCTGTTAATATCGTCATTTTGGCGCTATAAAAGTCAGTGTCGCAGCAAATAATGTAGCATCAAATGCCGTTGCAAATGTCGTCGTCGTTGCGAATATTGTCGCTTTGAATGTCATCATTATGGTGAATATCGTTGTTGCAAAAGTCATTGTCGCAATGAATATCGTTGTAGCAAACATCACCGTTGCAACGAATATCATCGTTACGATGAATATGGTAGCTGCAAAACTTATTATCATGGTGAATATGGTTACTATAAATGTCATCTTTACAATGAATATCATCACTCTAAAAGTCATCGTGGTGGCAAATTTTATCTCTATAAATGTCATCATCATGATGAATATCATCGCTGTAAATTTAGTTATTGCGGCGACTACCGTAGGCACAAACATTGTTGTTACAATGAGTATTGTTGCCACAAATGATGTCGATGACAAATATGGTCACTGCAAACATCATTATCATGGTGAATATCATTGCTGCAAACGTCATTATCGTGGTGAAAATCATCGCTACAAAGGTCATTTTCGAAGTGACTATTGCCATTGCAAACGTGATTGTTGCAGTGAATATCCTTGCTACAATCGTCATCCCAGTGAATATCATCCAAGTAAAAGTCATTATCGTTGTGAATGTCACCATTGGATACATCATTTTCTCGACTAATATCACATTGCAAACATCATTGTCATAAAAAAAGTTGCCCTCGTAGCGAATATCGTTGCTTCAAAAGTTGTCATTACGGTCAATATTGCCATTGGCAAAAGTTGCCATCATGGCGAATATGATTGTTGCAAATGTCCTCATAGTAGCGAATATTGTTGTCGTGGTGAATATTATTGCAACAAACATCAATATCACAGAAAATATCATTGTTGCAAAGTCGTCATCACGGTGAGTGTCGCTGCTGCAATTGTTGTCATTATGGCAAATATCATCGTCGCAAAAGTTGTCATTATGGCAAATATTGTTGCTGCATAAGTCGTCACATAAAATATCATCCTGGCAAACATTGTCATCGTGGAGAATGTGATTATTGTAAACATCGTCGTTGCGGCAAATATCGTTGCTACAAATGTGATCGTCTTGGCAAATATTGTTGCTGCGAACATTGTCATTGCAGTGAATATCATCGCTTGAAAGTCTTCGCTTGGCGAATATGGTTGCCACAAACATCATCGTTGTGGCGAATATCGCTACTGTAAAAGTCATCCTCGCGGCGAATATGGTCACTCCAAAAGTCATCATCACAGCGAAAATCTTCTTTGAAAAAGTCATCGTTGTGGCGAATATTGTTGCTACTAATGTCGTCATCATGGCAAATATCATTGCTGCAAATTTTGTCGTTATAGTGAATATTGGTGCTAGAAAAGTCATCGCCGCGACTAATATCCTCAATGCAAACGTAATTGTCGCAATAAATATTGCCCCTCCAAAAGTCATCATTACCACAAAGATCGTCTCTGCTAATGTTATCATTACCGTAAATATCGTTGCTGCAATCGCTGTCATGGCAAATATCATCGTTATGGCAAATCTCATTGATGCAAAAGTCGATGCCGCTGCAAACATCATCACTGCTTAGTCCTTATTGCAGCGAAAATTATTGCTGTAAAAGTCGTTATCGTGACGAATATCATTATTGTAAACATTGTCATCGCAATAAAAGTCATCGTCATGGCGAATATCGTCATTGTAAACAATGTCATTTCAACATATATTGTCACTATAAATGATGTCGCGACCACTATCATCATTACAAATGTGATATTTGTGGTGAATATCATTATTATAAAAGTCATCTCTGTAGTGAATATCATCGCTTGAAGAGTCATCATCATGGCAAATATTGTCTCTGTAAAAGACATCGTCGCAGTGAATATTGTTAAGCAAATGTTGTCGTCCTAGTGAATATTGTTGGTGTAATTGAAATTACAAACGTCATCGTCACGCAATCGTTGTCATCATGGAAAATATCGTCACTACAAACATTGTCTTCATTGTGAATATCATTGTTTTAAAAGTCTTCGTCATGTTGAATATCATCATCACAGCGAACATTATCGCTATAAATGTCGTCATCGTGGAAAATATTGTTGCTACAAACGTCATCTTTGTGACAAATATTGTCGTTGCAGATGTCGTCGTCGCAATGCATATTTTCATTGCAGACATCATCATCACGGCGAATATCGACTTGTAGATGTCATTGTTGCGACGAATAATGTCGTCGTAATTGTCGTCATCGTAAGTAATATCATTGTTATAAAAGTCGTGGTGGTGGCAAATATTGTTGTTGCAAAAGTCCTCATTTTAGCAAATATGGTCGCTGTAAAAGTCATCTTCATGGTGAATATCATCGTAGCAAATATAGTCGCTGTAAATAATGTTGCCATGGGAAAAATCGTCACTACGAAAGTCATCATCGCAACAAATATCGTTGCTGCAAATGTTATCGTCATGGTGAATACCATTGTAGTAAAACATTGTCATTGTAGTGAATATCATCACTACTAATGTTGTTGTAGGGTTGTAAAAGTCATCCACCTAGTGAATATTGTCGCTTCAAATGTCATCGTTGTGAAGATTATCATCACTTCAAACATTGTCATCATGGTGAATATCGTCGCATTTAACGTCGTTGTCACAATGAATATTGTAATTCAAATGTTGTTGTGGCGAATATCATTGCTAAAAAGTTGTCATTGCTGCTTGTATCATCACTATAAACTTTGTCATCACATTGATCATTATCGCTATAAAAGTCACTATCGCGGTGAATATTATCGCTACAAAAGTGGTCATCACGGCAAATATGGTTGCTGCAAATTTCATAGTCACATCAAACATTGTTACTGCAAGCATTGTCTTTGTAGTGAATATTGTAGCTGCAAAAGTCATCATCGCAGCAAATATCGTTGCTGCAAAAGTTATCATCACGGTGAATATCATTGCCCTAAACATCGTAATCGTGGCGAGTATCATTGTTGTGAACATTGTCGTCGCATCAAATATTGTCGCGTAAGTGTTGTCGCAGCAAAAGTCATCGTCATTGAAAATATCGTCACTACAAATGTCATCATCACGGTGAATATCATCGATGCAAAAGCCATCACTATGGCGAATATCATTGCTGTAAACTTCCTTATTGTGATAAAAAATCATCACTACAAAAGTCATCTCACAGTGAATACCACCACAACAAAAGTTGCTGTCATGGAAAGTATCGTCGTTGCAACTGTTGTCGTTGTAAGTAATATTATCAGTCCAAAAGTTTTTGTTATGATGATTATCGCCTTTGTAAAGGACATCATCATGGTGAATGTCATCACTACAAACACCATTATTGCTATAAATATTGTTGCTGCAAAAGTCAATTTCACTACAAATATCATCACGACATAATTAGTCATCGTGACTAATATAAAATTGTGGCCATGACATTTTTATCGCGATGGCAGCAACAACGTTGACAACACTTGTAGCGATGATATTTGTAGCAGCTATGTTTGTAACGATAATATTTGCGGTGACAACTGCCGCAATGATATTTGTGGTTAGAATGATTGTAGTGACAATATTTGCAACGACAACATTTGTTGTAGTGGTAAGTGCAGCCACTTTTTTTGAGTAACGACTTGGAAATTTATAGTGACAACACATAGAGTGGTTAAAATTGTGGCCGTGACATTTTCATCACGATGGCAGCAACAACGTTGACAACATTTGGAGCGATGATATTTGTAGCAGCTATGTTTGTAACGATAATATTTGCTATGATAACTGCCGCAATGATATTTGTGGTTAGAATGTTTGTAGTGACAATATTTGCAACGACAACATTTGTTGTAGTGATAATTGCAGCCACTTTTATATAGTAACGACTTGGAAATTTATAGTTACAATACATAGAGATTAAAATTGTGGCTGTGACATTTTCATCGCGATGGCATCAACAACGTTGACAACATTTGTAGCGATGATATTTGTAGCAGCTATGTTTGTAACGACAATATTTGCGGTGACAACTGCCGCAATGATATTTGTGGTTAAATTGTTCGTAGTGACAATATTTTCGACGGCAACATTTGTTGTAGTGGTAATTGTAGCTAGTTTGTTTGAGTAACGACATAGACATTTATAGTGACAATACATAGAGATTAAAATTGTGGCCCTCACTTTTTTATCGCGATGGCAACAACAACGTTGACAACATTTGTAGCGATGATATTTGTAGCAGCAATGTTTGTAACGACAATATGTAGTGACAATATTTGCAACAACATGTGTTGTAGTGGTAATTGCAGCTACTTTGTTTGAGTAATGAAATGGACATTTAAAGTGACAATACATAAAGTGATTAAAATTGTGGCCGTGACATTTTCATCGCGATGGCAGCAACAACGTTGACAACATTTGTAGCGATGATATTTGTAGCAGCTATGTTTGTAACGACAATATTTGCGGTGACAACTGCCGCAATGATATTTGTGGTTAGAATGTTTGTAGTGACAATATTTGCAACGACAACATTTGTTGTAGTGGTAATTGCAGCCATTTTTTTGAGTAACGACTGATTTATAGTGACAATACATAGAGTTAAAATTGTGGCCTCACTTTTTATCGCGATGGCAGCAACAACGTTGACAACATTTGTAGCGATGATATTTGTAGCAGCATGTTTGTAACGACAATATTTGCTTTGATACTGCCCAATGATATTTGTGGTTGAATGTTTGTAGTGACAATATTTGCAACGAACATTGTTGTAGTGGTAATTGCAGCACTTTTTTTAGTAACGATTGGAATTTATAGTGACAATACATAAGTGATTAAAATTGTGGCCGTGACATTTTCATCGCGATGGCAGCAACAACGTTGACAACATTTGTAGCGATGATATTTGTAGCAGCTATGTTTGTAACGACAATATTTGCGGTGACAACTGCCGAATGATATTTGGTTAGAATGTTTGTAGTGACAATATTTGCAACGACACATTGGTTGTAGTGGTAATTGCAGCCACTTTTTTTGAGTAACGACTTGGAATTTATAGTGACAATACATAGAGATTAAAATTGTGGCCGCCGTGACATTTTTCATCACGATGGCAGCAACAACGTTGACAACATTTGTAGCGATGATATTTGTAGCAGCTATGTTTGTAACGATAATATTTGCTATGATAACTGCCGCAATGATATTTGTGGTTTGAATGTTTGTAGTGACAATATTTGCAACGACAACATTTGTTGTAGTGGTAATTGCAGCCACTTTTTTTTAGTAACGACTTCGAAATTTATAGTGACAATACATAGAGTGATTAAAATTGTGGCCGTGACATTTTCATCGCGATGGCAGCAACAACGTTGACAACATTTGTAGCGATGATATTTGTAGCAGCTATGTTTGTAACGACAATATTTGCGGTGACAACTGCCGCAATGATATTTGCGGTTAGAATGTTTGTAGTGACAATATTTGCAACGACAACATTGGTTGTAGTGGTAATTGCAGCCACTTTTTTTGAGTAACGACTTGGAAATTTATAGTGACAATACATAGGTGATAAAATTGTGGCCGTGACATTTTTATCGCGATGGCAGCAACAACGTTGACAACATTTGTAGCGATGATATTTGTAGTAGCTATGTTTGTAACGACAATATTTGCGGTGACAACTGCCGCAATGATATTTGCGGTTAGAATGTTTGTAGTGACAATATTTGCAACGACAACATTGGTTGTAGTGGTAATTGCAGCCACTTTTTTTGAGTAACGACTTGGAAATTTATAGTGACAATACATAGTGATTAAAATTGTGGCCGTCACATTTTCATCGCGATGGCAGCAACAACGTTGACAACATTTGTAGCGATGATATTTGTAGTAGCTATGTTTGTAACGACAATATTTGCGGTGACAACTGCCGCAATGATATTTGCGGTTAGAATTGTTTGTAGTGACAATATTTGCAACGACAACATTGGTTGTAGTGGTAATTGCAGCCACTTTTTTTGAGTAACGACTTGGAAATTTATAGTGACAATACATAGTGATTAAAATTGTGGCCGTCACATTTTTATCGCGATGGCAGCAACAACGTTGACAACATTTGTAGCGATGATATTTGTAGCAGCTATGTTTGTAACGACAATATTTGCGGTGACAACTGCCGCAATGATATTTGCGGTTAGAATGTTTGTAGTGACAATATTTGCAACGACAACATTTGTTGTAGTGGTAATTGCAGCCACTTTTTTTGAGTAACGACTTGGAAATTTATAGTGACAATACATAGTGATTAAAATTGTGGCCGTCACATTTTTATCGCGATGGCAGCAACAACGTTGACAACATTTGTAGCGATGATATTTGTAGCAGCTATGTTTGTAACGACAATATTTGCGGTGACAACTGCCGCAATGATATTTGTGGTTAGAATGTTTGTAGTGACAATATTTGCAACGACAACATTTGTTGTAGTGGTAATTGCAACCACTTTTTTGAGTAACGACTTGGAAATTTAAAGTGACAATACATAGAGTGGTTAAAATTGTGGCCGTGACATTTTCATCACGATGGCAGCAACAACGTTGACAACATTTGTAGCGATGATATTTGTAGCAGCTATGTTTGTAACGACAATATTTGCGGTGACAACTGCCGCAATGATATTTGTGGTTAGAATGTTTGTAGTGACAATATTTGCAACGACAACATTGTTGTAGTGGTAATTGCAGCCACTTTTTTTTGAGTAACGACTTGAAAATTTATAGTGACAATAATAGTGATTAAATTGTGGCCGTACATTTTATCGCGATGGCAGCAACAACGTTGACAACATTTGTAGCGATGATATTTGTAGAGCTATGTTTGTAACGACAATATTTGCGGTGACAACTGCCGCAATGATATTTGGGTTAGAATGTTTGTAGTGACAATATTTGCAACGACAACATTGGTTGTAGTGGTAATTGCAGCACTTTTTTTGAGTAACGACTTGGAAATTTAAGTGAATACATAGTGATTAAAATTGTGGCCGTACATTTTATCCGATGGCAGCAACAACGTTGACAACATTTGTAGCGATGATATTTGTAGCAGCTATGTTTGTAACGACAATATTTGCGGTGACAACTGCCGCAATGATATTTGTGGTTAGAATGTTTGTAGTGACAATATTTGCAACGACAACATTTGTTGTAGTGGTAATTGCAACCACTTTTTTTGAGTAACGACTTGGAAATTTAAAGTGACAATACATAGAGTGGTTAAAATTGTGGCCGTGACATTTTCATCACGATGGCAGCAACAACGTTGACAACATTTGTAGCGATGATATTTGTAGCAGCTATGTTTGTAACGATAATATTTGCTATGATAACTGCCGCAATGATATTTGTGGTTTGAATGTTTGTAGTGACAATATTTGCAACGACAACATTGGTTGTAGTGGTAATTGCAGCCACTTTTTTTGAGTAACGACTTGGAAATTTATAGTGAGAATACATAGTGATTAAAATTGTAGCCGTCACATTTTTGTCGCGATGGCAGCAACAACGTTGACAACATTTGTAGCGATGATATTTGTAATAGCTATGTTTGTAACGACAATATTTGCGGTGACAACTGCCGCAATGATATTTGTGGTTAGAATGTTTGTAGTGACAATATTTGCAACGACAACATTTGTTGTAGTGGTAATTGCAGCCACTTTTTTTGAGTAACGACTTGGAAATTTATAGTGACAATACATAGAGTGATTAAAATTGTGGCCGTGACATTTTCATCGCGATGGCAGCAACAACGTTGACAACATTTGTAGCGATGATATTTGTAGTAGCTATGTTTGTAACGACAATATTTGCAGGTGACAACTGCCGCATGATATTGTGGTTTGAATGTTTGTAGTGACATATTTGCAACGACAACATTGTTGTAGTGGTAATTGCAGCCATTTTTTTAGTAAGACTTGGAAATTTATAGTGACAATAATGGGTGATTAAATTGTGGCCGTACATTTTCATCGCGATGGCAGAACAACGTTGACAACATTTGTAGCGATGATATTTGTATGAGCTATGTTTGTAACGACAATATTTGCGGTGAAACTGCCGCAATGATATTTGTGGTTAGAATGTTTGTAGTGACAATATTTGCAACGAAACATTTGTTGTAGTGGTAATTGCAACCACTTTTTTTGAGTAACGACTTGGAATTTATAGTGAAATACATAGTGATTAAATTGTGGCCGTACATTTTATCGCGATGGCAGCACAACGTTGACAACATTTGTAGCGATGATATTTGTAGAGCTATGTTTGTAACGACAATATTTGCGTGACAACTGCCGCAATGATATTTGTGGTTAGAATGTTTGTAGTGACAATATTTGCAACGACAACATTTGTTGTAGTGGTAATTGCAGCACTTTTTTTGAGTAACGACTTGGAAATTTAAGTGAAACATAGGTGTTAAAATGTGGCCGTGACATTTTCATCGCGATGGCAGCAACAACGTTGACAACATTTGTAGCGATGATATTTGTAGAGCTATGTTTGTAACGCAATATTTGCGGTGACAACTGCCGCATGATATTTGTGGTTAGAATGTTTGTAGTGACAATATTTGCAACGACAACATTGTTGTAGTGGTAATTGCAGCCACTTTTTTTGAGTAAGACTTGGAAATTATAGTGAAATACATAGGTGTTAAAATTGTGGCCGTGACATTTTCATCCGATGGCAGCAACAACGTTGAAACATTTGTAGCGATGATATTTGTAGAGCTATGTTTGTAACGAAATATTTTGCGTGAAACTGCGCAATGATATTTGTGGTTGAATGTTTGTAGTGACAATATTTGCAACGACAACATTTGTTGTAGTGGTAATTGCAGCCACTTTTTTTTAGTAACGACTTCGAAATTTATAGTGACAATACATAGAGTGATTAAAATTGTGGCCGTGACATTTTCATCGCGATGGCAGCAACAACGTTGACAACATTTGTAGCGATGATTTTGTAGTAGCTATGTTTGTAACGACAATATTTGCGGTGACAACTGCCGTAATGATATTTGCGGTTAGATTGTTTGTAGTGACAATATTTGCAACGACAACATTGGTTGTAGTGGTAATTGCAGCCACTTTTTTTGAGTAACGACTTGGAAATTTATAGTCAAATACATAGTAATTAAAATTGTGGCCGTCACATTTTTATCGCGATGGCAGCAACAACGTTGACAACATTTGTAGCGATGATATTTGTAGCAGCTATGTTTGTAACGACAATATTTGCGGTGACAACTGCCGCAATGATATTTGCGGTTAGAATGTTTGTAGTGACAATATTTGCAACGACAACATTGGTTGTAGTGTTAATTGCAGCCACTTTTTTTGAGTAACGACTTGGAAATTTATAGTGACAATACATAGTGATTAAAATTGTGGCCGTCACATTTTTATCGCGATGGCAGCAACAACGTTGACAACATTTGTAGCGATGATATTTGTTAGCAGCTATGTTTGTAACGACAATATTTGCGGTGACAACTCCCCCCCCCCCCCCCCCCCCCCCCCCCCCCCCCCCCCCCCCCCCCCCCCCCCCCCCCCCCCCCCCCCCCCCCCCCCCCCCCCCCCCCCCCCCCCCCCCCCCCCCCCCCCCCCCCCTTTTTTTTTTTTTTTTTTTTTTTTTTTTTTTTTTTTTTTTTTTTTTTTTTTTTTTTTTTTTTTTTTTTTTTTTTTTTTTTTTTTTTTTTTTTTTTTTTTTTTTTTTTTTTTTTTTTTTTTTTTTTTTTTTTTTTTTTTTTTTTTTTTTTTTTTTTTTTTTTTTTTTTTTTTTTTTTTTTTTTTTTTTTTTTTTTTTTTTTTTTTTTTTTGAAACATTTGTAGCGATGATATTTGTAGCAGCTATGTTTGTAACGACAATATTGATGGTAAACTGCCGCAATGATATTTGGGTTAGAATGTTTGTAGTGACAATATTTGCAACGACAACATTGTTGTAGTGGTAATTGCAGCCACTTTTTTTGAGTAACGACTTGGAAATTTATAGTGACAATACATAGTGATTAAAAATTGTGGCCGTGACATTTTCATCGCGATGGCGCAACAACGTTGACAACATTTGTAGCGATGATATTTGTAGCAGCTATGTTTGTAACGACAATATTTGCGGTGACAACTGCCGCAATGATATTTGTGGTTAGAATGTTTGTTGTGACAATATTTTCAACGACAACATTTGTTGTAGTGGTAATTGCAACCTTTTTTTGAGTAACACTTGGAAATTTTAAAGTGACAATACTAGAGTGGTTAAAATTGTGGCCGTGACATTTTATCACGATGGCAGCAAAAACGTTGACAACATTTGTAGCGATGATATTTGTAGCAGCTATTTTGTAACGAACTATTTGCTATGAAACTGCCCGTATGATATTTGGTTTGAATGTTGTAGTGACAATATTTGCAACGACAACATTGTTGTAGTGTAATTGCAGCCACTTTTTTTAGTAACGACTTCGAAATTTATATTGACATACATAAGTGATTAAAATTGTGGCCGTGACATTTTTATCGCGATGGCAGCAACAACGTTAAACATTTGTAGCGATGATATTTGTAGTAGCTATTTTTAACGACAATATTTGCGGTGACAACTGCCGAGATATTTTGGTTAGAATGTTGTAGTGAAATATCTGCAACGACAACATTTGTTGTAGTGGTAATGCAGCCACTTTTTTTGAGTAACGACTTGGAAATTTAAAGTGAGATACATAGTGTTAAAATTTGGCCGTCACTTTATCGCGATGCAGAAAACATCGTTGACACATTTGTAGCGATGATATTTGTAGAGCTATGTTTGTAAC
>JBBMOL010000467.1:0-181767 GCA_037954665.1 Laguncularia racemosa | reverse complement strand
GTTGACAACATTTTAGCGATATATTGTAGCAGCTATGTACATGACAATCTTTAGCGTGAAACTGCCGAATGATATTTGTGGTTACAATGTTTGAAGTGACAATATTTGCAACACAAATTTGTTGTGTGGTAATTGCATACTTTGTTTGAGTAGACATGGACATTTATAGGACAATAAAGAGTGATTACAATTGTGCTGATATTTTCATCGCGATGGAGCAACAATTGACAACATTTAGCGATGATATTTGTAGCAGTATGTTCGAAAGACAATATTTGCGGTGACAACTGCCGCAATGATATTTGTCGTTGCAATGTTTGTAATGACAATATTTGCAGACAACATTTGTTGTGGTGGTAATTGAGCTACTTTGTTTGAGTAAGACATGGACATTTATAGTGACAATACATGAGTGTTACAATTGTGCCTGATATTTTCATCGCGATGGTAGCAACAATGTTGACAAATTTGTGGATGATATTTGTAGCAGCTATGTTGCAATGACAATTTTCGGTACAACTGCCGCAATGATATTGTGGTACAATGTTTGAGTGACAAATTTGCAACGACAACATTTGTTGTGTGTAATTGCAGCTACTTTGTTGGTAGACATGGACATTTATGGACAATATAATTGATTACAATTGTGGCCTTGATATTTTCATGCATGGCGCACAAGTTGACAAATTTTAGCGATGATATTGTAGCGTATTTGCATGACAATTTGGTACACTCATATTTGTGTACAATGTTTGTATGACAATTTGCAAGACAAATTTGTTGTGTGTAATTAGCTACTTTTTTGAATGACATGGAATTTATGGACAATACATGATGATTAAATTGGGCTTGAATTTATCCGTGAGAACAATGTTGACAACATTTGGATGATATTAGAGTATGTTTCAATACATTGGTGACAATGCGCAATATATTTTGGTTACAATGTTTGTTACAATATTGCAAGACAACTTGTTGTAGTGGAATTGCAGCACTTTGTTTGGTAACGACATGGACATTTATGGACAATAATAATATTACAATTTGGCTTGATATTTTCTCGGGGTCGCAACAATGTTGACAACATTTTAGCGAGAATTTGTGAGTTTGTTGCAATGAATTTTGGTGACAACTGCCCATGATATTTGTCAATGTTTGTATACAATATTTGCAACGAAACTTTGTTGTGTTAATTCAGTACTTTTTGAGTAACATGGACATTTATGGCAATAGAGTGATTCAATTGCTGATATTTTATCGCGATGAGCAACAAGTGACAAATTGAGATATATTTGAGGAAAATCCGCATATTTGGTCATTTGTGTGATATGCAAAACATTGTGTGTGTAATGCTCTTTGTTTGTAAGACATGGACATTTATGTGACAATACAAGAGTGATTACAATTGTGGCCATGATATTTTCATCGCGATGGTAGCAACAATGTTGACAACATTTGTAGATGATATTTGAGCAGCTATGTTTGCATGACAATATTTGCGGTGACAACTGCCAATGATATTTTTGTTACAATGTTTGTAGTGACAATATTTGCAATGAAACATTTGTTGTAGTGGTAAATTGCAGTACTTTGTTAAGTAATGACATGGACATTTATAGTGACAATACAAGAGTGATTACAATTGTGGCCTGATATTTTCTCGCGACTCGCAACAATGTTGACAACATTTTAGGATATATTTGTAGCAGCTATGTTTGCATGACAATATTTCGTGACAACTGCCACAATGATATTTGTGGTTACAATGTTTGTAGTGACAATATTTGAACGACAACATTTGTTGTAGTGGTAATTGCAGTTACTTTGTTTAAGTAATGACATGGACATTTATAGTGACAATACAGAGAGTGACTACAATTGTGGCCATGATATTTTCATCGCGACGGTCGCAACAATGTTGACAACATTTGTAGAGATGATATTTGTTGCAGCTATGTTTGTGATAACAATATTTGCGGTGACAACTGCCACAATGATATTTGTGGTTACAATGTTTGTAGTGACAATATTTGCAACGACAACATTTGTTGTAGTGGTCAGTGCATACTTTATTTGACTAACGAGATGGACATTTACAGCGACAATACATAGAGTGATTACAATTGTGGGCATGATATTTTAATCGCGATGGCAGCAACAATGTTGACAACATTTGTCGAGATGATATTTGTAAGCAGCTATGTTTGCATGACAATATTTGCAGTGACAACTGCCGCAATGATATTTGTGGTTACAATTTTATGTGACAATATTTGCAACGACAACATTTGTTGTAGTGGTAATTGCAGCTACTTTGTTTGAGTAACGACATGGACATTTATAGTGACAATACATAGATTTATTACAATTGTGGCCATGAAATTTTCATCGCGATGGCAGCAACAATGTTGACAACATCTGTAGCGAAGATATTTGTCGCAGATATGTTTGCAATGACAATATTTGCGGTGACAACTGTCGCAATAATATTTGTGGTTACAATGGTTGTAGTGACAATATTTGCAACGACAACATTCGTTGTAGTGGTAATTGCAACTGCTTTGTTTGAGTAACGACATGGACATGTATGGTGACAATACATAGGGTGATTACAATTGTGGGCATGATATTTTAATCGCGATGGCAGCAACAATGTTGACAACATCTGTAGCGATGATATTTGTCGCAGATATGTTTGCAATGACAATATTTGCGGTGACAACTGTCGCAATGATATTTGTGGTTACAATGTTTGTAGTGACAATATTAGCAACAACATTTGTTGTAGTGGTAATTGCAGCTACTTTGTTTGAGTAACGACATGGACATTTATAGTGACAATACAGAGAGTGATTATAATTTTTGCCATGATATTTTCATCGCAACGGTTGCAACAATGTTGACAACATTTGTAGCGATGATATTTGCAGCAGCTATCTTTGCAATGACATTCTTTGCGGTGATAACTGCTGCAATGATAATTGTGGTAACAATATTTGTAGTGACAATATTTGCAACAGCAACATTTGTTGTAGTGATAATTGCAGCTACTTTAGTTGAGTAATGACATGGACATTTATACGGACAATACATAGAGTGATTACAATTGTGGGCATGATATTTTAATCGCAGTGGCAGCAACAATGTTGACAACATTTGTCGAGATGATATTTGTAACAGCTATGTTTGCAAGGACAATATTTGCGGTGACAACTGTGGCAATGATATTTGTGGTTACAATCTTTGTTGTGACAATATTTGCAACGATAACATTTGTTGTAGTGGTAATTGCAGCTACTTTGTTGGAGTAACGACATGGAAATTTATAGTGACAATACATAGATTTATTACAATTATGGCCATGAAATTTTCATCGCAATGGCCGCGACAATGTTGACAACATTTATAGCGATGATATTTGTAGCAGCTATGTTCGCATTGACATTATTTAAGGTGACAACTGCCACGATGGCATTTGTCCTTACAATGTTTGTAATGACAATATTTGCAATGACAACATTTGTTGTGGTGGTAATTGCAGCTACTTTGTTTGTGTAATGACATGGACATTTATAGTGACAATACATGGAGTGATTACAATTGTGGGCATGATATTTTAATCGCGATGGTAGCAATAATGTTGACAACATTTTTAGCGACGATATTTGTAGCAGCTATGTTAACATTGACAATCTTCACGATGACAACTCCCGCAATGATATTTGTGGTTACAATCTTTGTGGTGACAATATTTGCAACGACAACATTTGTTGTAGTGGTAATTGCAACTACTTTGTTTGAGTAACGACATGGACATTTATAGGGACAATACGTAGATTGATTACAATTGTGGCCTTGATATTTTCATCGCGATGGCCGCGACAATGTTGACAACATTTATAGCGATGATATTTGTAGCAGCTATGTTCGTAATGACATTATTTGTGGTGACAACTGCCGCGATGATATTTGTCGTTGCAATGTTTGTAATGGCAATATTTGCAACGACAACATCTGTTGTGGTGGTAATTGCAGCTACTTTGTTTGAGTAATGACATGGACATTTATAGTGACAATACATATAGTGATTACAATTGTGGGCGTGATATTTTAATCGCGATGGCAGCAACAATGTTGACAACATTTGTCGAGATGATATTTGTGACAGCTATGTTTGCAATGACAATATTTGCGGTGACAACTGTCGCAATAATATTTGTGGTTACAATGTTTGTAGTGACAATATTTGCAACGACAACATTCGTTGTAGTGGTAATTGCAACTGCTTTGTTTGAGTAACAACATGGACATGTATGGTGACAATACATAGAGTGATTACAATTGTGGGCATGATATTTTAATCGCGATGGCAGCAACAATGTTGACAACATCTGTAGCGATGATATTTGTCGCAGATATGTTTCCAATGACAATATTTGCGGTGACAACTGTCGCAATGATATTTGTGGTTACAATGTTTGTAGTGACAATATTAGCAACAACATTTGTTGTAGTGGTAATTGCAGCTACTTTGTTTGAGTAACGACATGGACATTTATAGTGACAATACAGAGAGTGATTATAATTTTTCCCATGATATTTTCATCGCAACGGTTGCAACAATGTTGACAACATTTGTAGCGATGATATTTGCAGCAGCTATCTTTGCAATGACATTCTTTGCGGTGATAACTGCTGCAATGATAATTGTGGTAACAATATTTGTAGTGACAATATTTGCAACAGCAACATTTGTTGTAGTGATAATTGCAGCTACTTTAGTTGAGTAATGACATGGACATTTATACGGACAATACATAGAGTGATTACAATTGTGGGCATGATATTTTAATCGCAATGGCAGCAACAATGTTGACAACATTTGTCGAGATGATATTTGTAACAGCTATGTTTGCAAGGACAATATTTGCGGTGACAACTGTGGCAACGATATTTGTGGTTACAATCTTTGTTGTGACAATATTTGCAACGATAACATTTGTTGTAGTGGTAATTGCAGCTACTTTGTTGGAGTAACGACATGGAAATTTATAGTGACAATACATAGATTTATTACAATTATGGCCATGAAATTTTCATCGCAATGGCCGCGACAATGTTGACAACATTTATAGCGATGATATTTGTAGCAGCTATGTTCGCATTGACATTATTTAAGGTGACAACTGCCACGATGGTATTTGTCCTTACAATGTTTGTAATGACAATATTTGCAATGACAACATTTGTTGTGGTGGTAATTGCAGCTACTTTGTTTGTGTAATGACATGGACATTTATAGTGACAATACATGGAGTGATTACAATTGTGGGCATGATATTTTAATCGCGATGGTAGCAATAATGTTGACAACATTTTTAGCGACGATATTTGTAGCAGCTATGTTAACATTGACAATCTTCACGATGACAACTCCCGCAACGATATTTGTGGTTACAATCTTTGTGGTGACAATATTTGCAACGACAACATTTGTTGTAGTGGTAATTGCAACTACTTTGTTTGAGTAACGACATGGACATTTATAGGGACAATACGTAGATTGATTACAATTGTGGCCTTGATATTTTCATCGCGATGGCCGCGACAATGTTGACAACATTTATAGCGATGATATTTGTAGCAGCTATGTTCGTAATGACATTATTTGTGGTGACAACTGCCGCGATGATATTTGTCGTTGCAATGTTTGTAATGGCAATATTTGCAACGACAACATCTGTTGTGGTGGTAATTGCAGCTACTTTGTTTGAGTAATGACATGGACATTTATAGTGACAATACATATAGTGATTACAATTGTGGGCGTGATATTTTAATCGCGATGGCAGCAACAATGTTGACAACATTTGTCGAGATGATATTTGTGACAGCTATGTTTGCAATGACAATATTTGCGGTGACAACTGTCGCAATGATATTTGTGGTTACAATCTTTGTGGTGACAATATTTGCAACGACAACATTTGTTGTAGTGGTAATTGCAGCTACTTTGTTGGAGTAACGACATGGAAATTTATAGTGACAATACATAGATTTATTACAATTATGGCCATGAAATTTTCATCGCAATGGCCGCGACAATGTTGACAACATTTATAGCGATGATATTTGTAGCAGCTATGTTCGCATTGACATTATTTAAGGTGACAACTGCCACGATGGTATTTGTCCTTACAATGTTTGTAATGACAATATTTGCAATGACAACATTTGTTGTGGTGGTAATTGCAGCTACTTTGTTTGTGTAATGACATGGACATTTATAGTGACAATACATGGAGTGATTACAATTGTGGGCATGATATTTTAATCGCGATGGCAGCAACAATGTTGACAACATCTTTAGCGATGATATTTGTCGCAGATATGTTTGCAATGACAATATTTGCAGTGACAACTGTCGCAATAATATTTGTGGTTACAATGGTTGTAGTGACAATATTTGCAACGACAACATTCGTTGTAGTGGTAATTGCAGCTGCTTTGTTTGAGTAACGACATGGGCATGTATGGTGACCTTACTTAGAGTGATTACAATTACGGCCTTGACATTTTCATCGCGATGGTAGCAACAATGTTGACAACATTCGTAGCGATGATATTTGTAGTAACAATGTTTACCATGACAATCTTTGTGGTGACAACTAATGTAATGATATTTGTGGTAACAATGTTTGTAGTCACAATATTTGCAACGATAACATTTGTTATAGTCGTAATTGCACCTACTTTTTTTGAGTGACGACATGGACATTTATTGTGACAATACATAAAGTGATTACAATTGTGGCCTTGATATTTTCATCGTGATGGCCGCAAATCTGTTTGGTATGACAATATTTGCGGTGACAACTGCCGCAATGATATTTGTGGTTACAATGTTTGTAGTGACAATATTAGCAACAACATTTGTTGTAGTGGTAATTGCAGCTACTTTGTTTGAGTAACGACATGGACATTTATAGTGACAATACATGGAGTGATTACAATTGTGGGCATGATATTTTAATCGCGATGGTAGCAATAATGTTGACAACATTTTTAGCGACGATATTTGTAGCAGCTATGTTAACATTGACAATCTTTACGATGACAACTCCTGCAATGATATTTGTGGTTACAATCTTTGTGGTGACAATATTTGCAACAACAACATTTCTTGTAGTGGTAATTGCATTTGCAATGATAACATTTGTTGTGGTAGTAATTGCAGCTACTTTTGAGTAACGACATGGACAATTATTGTGACATTTATAGAGTGATTACAATTGTGGCCATGATATTTTATCGAAGGTAGCTACGTGTTGACAACATTTGTAGCGATGATAATTGTAGCAGCATGATTGCAAAGACGATCTTTGCTGTGACAACTGCCGCGATGATATTTCTGTAACAATGTTTGTGGTGACAATATTTGCAACGAAATATTTTTGTAGGGTAAATTTGTGCTACTTTTTTGAGTAACGAGATGGACATTATAGTGACAATGCATCGAGTGTTTACTATTGTGGGCATGATATTTTATTCGCAATGGCAGCAAACAATGTTCACAACATTTGAGAGTATGATTTGTAGCAGCTGCGTTTGCAATGACATATTTGCTGGTGACAACTGTCGCAATGATATTTGTGGTTAGAATGTTTGTATTGACAATATATTGTAACGGGCAAATTTGTTGTAGTGGTAATTGCATAGCTACTTTTTTTGAGTACAACATGGACAATTATAGTGGACATATATTTGTGTATTACATTGTGGCCATGATATTTTCATGCAATGGAGCAACAATGTTTAAACAATTTATGGTGACGATATTCTAGCAGCTATGTTTGCAATGACAATATTTGCAATGACAACTGCTGTAAGATATTTGTGGTTACAATGTTTGTAGGCAATATTGCAAGGATAATTTATTGTAGTGTAATTGCAGCTACTTTGTTGGTAACGATGGACATTTATTGTGACAAAGAGTGTTACATTGTGGCCATGGTATTATCGTGATGGCGCAATTGTTGACAACATTTGCAGCGATGATATTTGTAGCAGCTGTTGCAATGACAATCTTGCGTGACAACTGCGCAAAGATATTTGTGGTAACAATGTTGGTATAATATTTGCAACGACAACATTGTTGTAGTGTATTGCAGCTACTTTGTTAGTGACACATGGACATTTATTGGCAATACATAGAGTGATTACAATTGTGGCCATGATATTTCATCGCAATGGTGCACAATGTTGAAACTTTTGGCATGATATTTGTAGCAGCTTGTTGCAATGATATATTTGCGTGTACTGCCGATATGTATTTGTGGTTACAATATTTGTGTGACAATATTTGCATCGAAACATTTGTTGTGGTGTAATTGCTGCTACTTTGTTGGCGTAACGACATCGACATTTATAGTGACAATACATAGAGTGATTACAATTGTGGCCATGATATTTTCATTGCGATGGTAGCAACAATGGTGACAACTTTGTAGCGATGATATTTGTAGCTGCTATGTTTGCAATGACGATCTTTGCTGTGACAACGCCGCGATGATATTTCTGGTAACAATGCTTGTGGTGACAATATTTGCAACGACAACATTTGTTGTAGTGGTAATTGCAGCTACTTTGTTTGAGTAACGACATGGACATTTATAGTGACAATACATCGAGTGATTACTATTGTGGGCATGATATTTTAATCGCGATGGCAGCAACAACGTTCATAACATTTGCAGAGATGATATTTCTAGCAGCTGCATTTGCAATGACAATATTTGTGGTGACAACTATCGCAATGATATTTGTGGTTACAATGTTTGTAGTGACAATATTTGTAACGACAACATTTGTTGTAGTGGTAATTGCAGCTACTTTGTTTGAGTAACGACATGGACATTTATAGGGACAATACATAGAGTGATTACAATTGTGGCCATGATATTTTCATCGCAATGCAGCAACAATGTTAACAACATTTATAGATGATATTTGTAGCAGCAATGTTGAATGACAATATTTGCGGTGACAACTGCCGATATGATATTTGTGGTTACAATGTTTGTAGTGACAATATTTGCAAGGATAACATTTATTGTAGTGGTAATTGCAGCTACTTTGTTTGAGTAAGACTTGGACATTTATTGTGACAATATATAGAGTGATTACAATTGTGGCCATGATATTTTCATCGCGATGGCAGCAACAGGTTGACAACATTGCAGCGATGATATTTTAGTAGCTATGTTTGCAATGACAATCTTTGCGGTGACAACTGCCACATGATATTTGTGGTAACAATGTTTGTAGTCACAATATTTGCACCGACAACATTGTTGTAGTGTATTGCAGCTACTTTGTTAAGTGACGACATGGACATTTATATAACAATACAAAGATTGATTACACTTGTGGCCTTGATATTTTCATCGCGATGGCCGTAACAATGTTGAATATTGTAGCGATGATATTTGCGCAGCTATGTTTGCAATGACATTATTTGCGGTGACAACTGCCGCGATGATATTTGTGGTTATAATGTTTGTAATGACATATTTGCAATGATAACATTTGTTGTGGTAGTAATTGCAGCACTTTGTTTGAGTAAGACATGGACAATTATTGTGACAATATATAGAGTGATTACAATGTGGCCATGATTTTTCATCGAGGTAGCACAGTGTGACAACATTGTAGCGATGATATTGTAGCAGCTATGATTGCAAAGACGTCTTTGCTGTGACAACTGCCGCGAGATATTTCTGGTAACAATGTTGTGGTGACAATATTGCAACACAATATTGTGTAGTGGTAATTGTAGCTCTTTTTGAGTAACGAGATGGACAATTATAGTGACAATGCATCGAGTGTTTACTATTGTGGGATGATATTTTATTCGCAATGGCAGCAACAATGTTCACAACATTTGCAGAGATGATATTGTAGCAGCTGCGTTGCAATGACAAATTTGCGGTGACAACTGTCGCAATGATATTTGTGGTTAAATGTTTGTATGACAATATTTGTAACGAAAATTTGTTGTAGTGGTATTAGCTACTTTTTTGAGTAACAAATGGACATTATGGACAATATAAGAGTGTTACAATTGTGGCATGATATTTTATCGCAATGGGCAACAATGTTGACAACATTTAGGTGACGATATTCTAGCAGCTATGTTTCAATGACAATATTGCAATGACAACTGGTAGATATTTGTGGTTACAATGTTGTAGCGACAATATTTGCAAGGATAATTTTTGTAGTGGTAATTGCAGCTACTTTTTTGGTACGACTTGGACATTTATTGTGACAATATTGAGTGTTACAATTGTGGCCATGGTATTTTATCGTGATGGCAGCAACATGTTACAACATTTGCAGCGATGATATTTTGATTACTATTGTGGGCATGATATTTTAATCGCGATGGCAGCAACAACGTTCATAACATTTGCAGAGATGATATTTCTAGCAGCTGCATTTGCAATGACAATATTTGTGGTGACAACTATCGCAATGATATTTGTGGTTACAATGTTTGTAGTGACAATATTTGTAACGACAACATTTGTTGTAGTGGTAATTGCAGCTACTTTGTTTGAGTAACGACATGGACATTTATAGGGACAATACATAGAGTGATTACAATTGTGGCCATGATATTTTCATCGCAATGGCAGCAACAATGTTAACAACATTTATAGAGATGATATTTGTAGCAGCAATGTTTGTAATGACAATATTTGCGGTGACAACTGCCGATATGATATTTGTGGTTACAATGTTTGTAGTGACAATATTTGCAAGGATAACATTTATTGTAGTGGTAATTGCAGCTACTTTGTTTGAGTAACGACTTGGACATTTATTGTGACAATATATAGAGTGATTACAATTGTGGCCATGATATTTTCATCGCGATGGCAGCAACAAGGTTGACAACATTTGCAGCGATGATATTTGTAGTAGCTATGTTTGCAATGACAATCTTTGCGGTGACAACTGCCACAATGATATTTGTGGTAACAATGTTTGTAGTCACAATATTTGCACCGACAACATTTGTTGTAGTCGTAATTGCAGCTACTTTGTTTAAGTGACGACATGGACATTTATAGTAACAATACAAAGATTGATTACACTTGTGGCCTTGATATTTTCATCGCGATGGCCGTAACAATGTTGACATTATTTGTAGCGATGATATTTGCAGCAGCTATGTTTGCAATGACATTATTTGCGGTGACAACTGCCGCGATGATATTTGTGGTTATAATGTTTGTAATGACAATATTTGCAATGATAACATTTGTTGTGGTAGTAATTGCAGCTACTTTGTTTGAGTAACGACATGGACAATTATTGTGACAATATATAGAGTGATTACAATTGTGGCCATGATATTTTCATCGAAGGTAGCTACAGTGTTGACAACATTTGTAGCGATGATATTTGTAGCAGCTATGATTGCAAAGACGATCTTTGCTGTGACAACTGCCGCGATGATATTTCTGGTAACAATGTTTGTGGTGACAATATTTGCAACGACAATATTTGTTGTAGTGGTAATTGTAGCTACTTTTTTTGAGTAACGAGATGGACAATTATAGTGACAATGCATCGAGTGTTTACTATTGTGGGCATGATATTTTATTCGCAATGGCAGCAACAATGTTCACAACATTTGCAGAGATGATATTTGTAGCAGCTGCGTTTGCAATGACAATATTTGCGGTGACAACTGTCGCAATGATATTTGTGGTTAGAATGTTTGTATTGACAATATTTGTAACGACAACATTTGTTGTAGTGGTAATTGCAGCTACTTTGTTTGAGTAACAACATGGACATTTATAGGGACAATATATAGAGTGATTACAATTGTGGCCATGATATTTTCATCGCAATGGTAGCAACAATGTTGACAACATTTATGGTGACGATATTCGTAGCAGCTATGTTTGCAATGACAATATTTGCGGTGACAACTGCCGATATGATATTTGTGGTTACAATGTTTGTAGTGACAATATTTGCAAGGATAACATTTATTGTAGTGGTAATTGCAGCTACTTTGTTTGAGTAACGACTTGGACATTTATTGTGACAATATATAGAGTGATTACAATTGTGGCCATGATATTTTCATCGCAATGGCAGCAACAAGGTTGACAACATTTGCAGCGATGATATTTGTAGTAGCTATGTTTGCAATGACAATCTTTGCGGTGACAACTGCCACAATGATATTTGTGGTAACAATGTTTGTAGTCACAATATTTGCACCGACAACATTTGTTGTAGTCGTAATTGCAGCTACTTTGTTTAAGTGACGACATGGACATTTATAGTAACAATACAAAGATTGATTACACTTGTGGCCTTGATATTTTCATCGCGATGGCCGTAACAATGTTGACATTATTTGTAGCGATGATATTTGCAGCAGCTATGTTTGCAATGACATTATTTGCGGTGACAACTGCCGCGATGATATTTGTGGTTATAATGTTTGTAATGACAATATTTGCAATGATAACATTTGTTGTGGTAGTAATTGCAGCTACTTTGTTTGAGTAACGACATGGACAATTATTGTGACAATATATAGAGTGATTACAATTGTGGCCATGATATTTTCATCGATGGTAGCAACAGTGTTGACAACATTTGTAGCGATGATATTTGTATTAGCTATGATTGCAAAGACGATCTTTGCTGTGACAACTGCCGCGATGATATTTCTGGTAACAATGTTTGTGGTGACAATATTTGCAACGACAATATTTGTTGTAGTGGTAATTGTAGCTACTTTTTTTGAGTAACGAGATGGACAATTATAGTGACAATGCATCGAGTGTTTACTATTGTGGGCATGATATTTTATTCGCAATGGCAGCAACAATGTTCACAACATTTGCAGAGATGATATTTCTAGCAGCTGCGTTTGCAATGACAATATTTGCAGTGACAACTGTCGCAATGATATTTGTGGTTACAATGTTTGTATTGACAATATTTGTACAATATTTGTAACGACAATATTTGTTGTAGTGGTAATTGTAGCTACTTTTTTTGAGTAACGAGATGGACAATTATAGTGACAATGCATCGAGTGTTTACTATTGTAGGCATGATATTTTATTCGCAATGGCAGCAACAATGTTCACAACATTTGCAGAGATGATATTTCTAGCAGCTGCGTTTGCAATGACAATATTTGCAGTGACAACCGTCGCAATGATATTTGTGGTTACAATGTTTATATTGACAATATTTGTACAATATTTGTAACGACAATATTTGTTGTAGTGGTAATTGTAGCTACTTTTTTTGAGTAACGAGATGGACAATTATAGTGACAATGCATCGAGTGTTTACTATTGTGGGCATGATATTTTATTCGCAATGGCAGCAACAATGTTCACAACATTTGCAGAGATGATATTTCTAGCAGCTGCGTTTGCAATGACAATATTTGCAGTGACAACTGTCGCAATGATATTTGTGGTTACAATGTTTGTATTGACAATATTTGTAACGACAACATTTGTTGTAGTGGTAATTGCAGCTACTTTGTTTTAGTAACAACATGGACATTTATAGGGACAATATATAGAGTGATTACAATTGTGGCCATGATATTTTCATCGCAATGGTAGCAACAATGTTGACAACATTTATGGTGACGATATTCGTAGCAGCTATGTTTGCAATGACAATATTTGCAATGACAACTGCTGATAAGATATTTGTGGTTACAATGTTTGTAGCGACAATATTTGCAAGGATAACATTTATTGTAGTGGTAATTGCAGCTACTTTGTTTGAGTAACGACTTGGACATTTATTGTGACAATATATAGAGTGATTACAATTGTGGCCATGGTATTTTCATCGTGATGGCAGCAACATTGTTGACAACATTTGCAGCGATGATATTTGTAGCAGCTATGTTTGCAATGACAATCTTTGCGGTGACAACTGCAGCAAAGATATTTGTGGTAACAATGTTTGTTGTCATAATATTTGCAACGACAACATTTGTTGTAGTCGTAATTGCAGCTACTTTGTTTGAGTGACGACATGGACATTTATTGTGGCAATACATAGAGTGATTACAATTGTGGCCATGATATTTTCATCGCAATGGTAGCAACAATGTTGACAACATTTATGGCGATGATATTTGTAGCAGCTATGTTTGCAATGATAATATTTGCGGTGATAACTGCCGATATGATATTTGTGGTTACAATATTTGTAGTGACAATATTTGCATCGAAAACATTTGTTGTGGTGGTAATTGCTGCTACTTTGTTGGCGTAACGACATCGACATTTATAGTGACAATACATAGAGTGATTACAATTGTGGCCATGATATTTTCATTGCGATGGTAGCAACAATGGTGACAACATTTGTAGCGATGATATTTGTAGCTGCTATGTTTGCAATGACGATCTTTGCTGTGACAACTGCCGCGATGATATTTCTGGTAACAATGCTTGTGGTGACAGTGAAAACAAAAAGATGTTCTATGGATGTCTAGGCCGGCACTACGCCGGCGATGCAGATTCCAAGGTCGGTGGCCTTAACCTGCCGGCATTGCTTCCCTCAAGGCTGGCCAAGAAGGCCGGCTCTCCTTTGCCTCTAGGCCGGCGGCCTTCCCTTTGCTAAAGGCTATCGTTCCATCGTTGTTGGCCTATGCTTCGTCCGTGCTTTGATATATTATGTTTACTAGCTCGGGACTTGAATTAGACTTGTGTCGATCTGCTTCTTGCTCTTGGAGTTCCATAACTAATCCTTGCATGGCTTCTCCCACTCGCTTAGCTCTAGCTCTTGTCATTGGACCTCCAATACCATGCAGCGGGTCATTAGACTTTGGCTCGTGAACTCTTGATGCTACTTAATCCCCATCATTAAGCAAATTAGATATCACTAAATATAAGCACTGAATATCATTAGTGTAAAGGTTTTTTACCTAAGTCCAAACATCATAACAAGTATTGTAATGCTTGTAAATGGGATGAAGAGAGGGGTCAATGGATTACCACAAGAGACTCAATAACAAAGCATTTGCTCTCTACTAGTGATCTTTATCCTTTTGCACGTTGTCGAAATTAGTGGTCAAATGGTATTGTAGACCTTGACTCATACATCATAATTCCATAGCTTTAGACTAACACATGTAGTTGGAACTCCCCATTAATTTTTCTTTTGCAATGGCAGGAGATGCTGATAAGAAGCTTGAAAAGGGACTAATTTTTTATGAGGAAGCATCATGACCCATGTTGGATTGAAGCCAACCCAGAAAAAGAGGGTGAAAAGGTGGTAAATACTGGTGGTCGGTGGCGGATGGCAATGGAAGATGTTAGCATTTAGACAGCTAGAGCTAGAGGAAGCAAATGCACCAGCACGTGAAGGAAATGAAAGAATTAATGTCAGAAAAAGAAGGAAAAAAGTAAGATATGGCGATGCGGCATGTGGCGGTGAGTGATGGTGTGTGGAGACATTTTCAGTGGCAAGCTTTGGGAGATATGACGTCGAAGAGAAGATGAACATGGTGATATAATTGAATTCTAAATCTAACACTGAAAAATAGTCAAAGATGCACAATTCTACTGGCTAGGGTTTTTTTTTTTTGTGGGAACTACGGTTTTTCTATAGCTCTGATACCATGTTAGAAAAAAAGGAAGAATAAAATTATTTCGTTTCATTTCACATAATTTAAAAGTATACTGTACATATATATATATATATATATATTTATATATATACACAAAAGATACTAAAAATATTCTATCTAAAGGATACAAGACCTATATATATATATATAACTCAATAGGAGCATACTCTTGTAGGTTTATTTTTTCTAAGAAAGAAACTTCCCTTCTCTTTAGTTTAAACTACATCTCTAGGAATTTAGAAGGATTGTGGCATTACGAGTGTCCTCTACAACAAAAATGGTTTCTTCTACTTCTTTTTTGCTAATGACACTTTCTTAAATGTAATCCTTGAGAAGCCTTGGTATTTCGCCAAATGTTTACTAATCCTCTAGAAGTGGCAGGTTGGAATGCCACTAATCAAACCGCAACCCTCGTAGATTTTGGCTTGGGTGATATTTTTTGGTATTCCTTGTGAATACCTTGATGCAGCAGGGGTGAGCTACATAGCAAGTGCAGTGGGTACTCCTTTTCAAGCAAAGACTCTCACAGCATGTCAAGCAAGAGCGAACCAAGAGTTTTGGTGGAACTAGACATTAAGAACAACTCCATACCTCTAGTGGAATTGGAAAGGGAAGATGGTACTTCTATGCAAATTTCCATCGAGTACTAGTGGCTTCCACCACGTTGTTCCACATGCAAAGTCTTTGGACACTTGTGTGGTTCCTGAGCCAACTCTAAAGCATAACTATCCAAAGAACATTTATTGCAGAGAACAAGGTGTGGGTGAAAGTCCAACAAAGAGGCAAAAAGAACCAAGAAGCAGGCACTCCACCTCTGACTCCTAAAGAGACCACTCCAGTATTAAGCGAGGAAATATCCTCTCCCATCAAGAAGGCTGACCTAAATAAGGAAATACAAATGGAAGATTCAAATGTGCCAGTGGAGGACCTAGCTTCGGGAAAAAACAAACCCAATAATCCTATACAAGACCTTAATCCATCTCATATTTTAGAAACACCTTTACATGGAGGGACATCGTAACAATATTGATAAGAAAGAAGAGGAGAACAAGAATGAGAAGGCAGAGGAAGTAGAAGTAATCAACAAACAAAAGGAGGACCATCCTAGTGCCACTCTTACAAATTTGAAACTATCTGGCTCTTTAAGAAGCCAAGAAATGATTAGCGCAGCCTCATCTAGTAGTGGGCAAACCTCGAGTTCAACGGGCAAGTGGAGGAAGAAGAATTTTTTCTTCAAATGGCTACAACGGTATACTTAACCATCACTTCCAGATCACAACGAATATAGCTTCATGGAACATAAGAAGTCTCAACGACCCATTGAAGTGTGTAGAGGTTAAGAATTTTTGTGTGGAGAATAGAGTGTTGTTTATGGGATTGTTGGAAACTCGTGTAAATTAAAGCAATGAAGATAGATTTAAGCACAACCTAAATGCTAACTGGAATTTTGGCATTAACTCTACTACAAGGAAGAGGATATGGCTAATGTAGGATCTGAGAACCTAGAACATCCAAATAGAGAAAGAACACAAGCAGTGATAAGACCCGGCAAAAAAAAAAGACTAAATGCAGTAATCGAACACTAGAACGAACAGCAACTTAATAGGATCGAACCAATGAGAATAAGATCAGAAAATACCTAAGCTAAAGCTTAGCTAGAGAATAGAGATCTCCACAACAAACTCTTCTAGAAATATTCTTCTTAACTACCTTTCGCTCCAAAATATTTGCTATTTATTGTGGAACTACATGGTCCACGTCAACCTATTAATCCATGCCACATCAGACTCTAGCAATTGAACACCATTCCTACTACAATTGACTTCTACCAGATCAGCACCCATCTTAGCCTACATGCACTACTACTACGAATTGATATAATACAAAACACACACATAGCAAGATCATATCAATTACCTCCCTAGAAACAATGTCCTTGTCCTCAAGGACAAAATCTGGATGTTTCCATCCAAGTTACCCTACCCCTATTGCTGCTTGCAACTCTTCCCACTCTTTGCCCTCACCAATTTGCTCCTCTTCCAACACCAATAATTGAAGAAATTTATTTGGGCAACAATGATTAGAGTTATAATGTTGATCATACTTAAAGCATAGTCCCTTAGCTTTCTTGTCTAAAAATTCAACACGTGAGAGTTGCCGTTAGCTATGAGAACGATGGCCTCCTTGCTTTGTAGCACCACAACTGGATGCCACTTGAGATACCACACTAGCAAAACGCCTCAATTTTTTGAGCCATAGAAACTTGTTCACCAGTTATGCCAAACGAAGTACTCTTCAATCTTGACTCATCTCCTCCAAGAAAATGTGAACTTAGTGGAACAGACGTCACTGGTGATGCGCTAGTATAGGTGGTCCCTGATACGAATACCTAATTGGAAGATTAGGATGAAAATAACTTTGTTGTACTTTCACTTGATCACCATTGACATGTTCGAAAGCAACAAAAATTCCAGTCTCATAATCTTAATTTTCAAAGCCAAATCCATGGGCCCGTTCCAATGTCGAAGGAGAAAAGTGTCTACTCTAGTATGAATGGTGTCCCGCAATCCTCCCAAAAAATATCTCAACAGTTGCATATCATGCATGGCAGGTGCTTGGGATGATAAGGACTCAAAATCTTTGATGTATTGAAAGATCGACCCCCCTTGTTGGAGTTGAAGACTCTTGAAAGGATTAGAGGCCATATGTCCACTATATCGCTTCATCATCTCCGTTTTTAATTTCGACCAATCCAAGTCAATTTCCCGACATTGAAGCATGTGAAACCAATGAATGCAATGTCCTTACATACCAAAATTTTACCTCTTCATTACTTTTAGATCATTCGCCAAGAGTTCTACATATGAATTTTAGCACATCTAAGAGGTGATATCCCTTAAAGTTCTTTAAGTTTTAGATAGTCTCTAGATTTCCTCTCAAAGGTGAAGGCATTTGGTCTCTTGAAATTAGAGGATCCAAACTATTCCAAGTGGTGTCTAAATTGAAGCTACTCAAGGAGGAGCTTAAAAAATTGAATAGCTCCAAATTCTCTCACCTTACAGCGAGGGTTAAGTTCACCAAGGAACACCTAAAAGCCACCTAAAGTTCAATTGCTAATGGAGATGCTTCCCTTCTCAATCAAGAGAAAGCAAAGTATTACTTACTAAGAGGAACGAAGGAGAGTCTCTTTAGATAGAAGTTGAGAGTTAAATTGTTCAAGGTAGGAGATAAGAACACCACCTATTTCCATAAAATGGTAAGGCATAGGCAAAATAGAAATGCCATCTACATTTTGACAAAGGAGGATGGAACGGTGATCTATGGTGATTTTGATGTCCATGCAGAAGTTATTGCTTACTTCACTAATCTATTTGGAGGCCAACAAAAGTTAATATCAATTTTAGAAGTGCAGGATTACGTCTCTAGAAGAATCTTAGATCAACAAACCTTATAAATCAATGCCCCATTCTCGAATGAGGAAATAAAATGGCTTTCTTTAGTCAATCAGACAACAAAGCCCTTGGATTGGATGGATTTTCTAGCCCGTGTCTTTAAGGTTACATGGCCTAATAGAGCTCTTTAAAGAATCTTTAGAGCTAATAGTTGTAAAAGCTTTGTGTTCCTATCTAATGTGCCATCTCCAACGAAGGAAGAACTTCAACTTATTGGGATACGAGGAGGGGGCTCTCCCCATCTGTTACCTTGGGGTTTCATTGCTTGCTTCCAAATTTCGTAAATTTGATTTTGATTCCATAATTAAAAGAATTTTGGCTAAAATCAACTCTTGAAGAACTAAGTTCCTCTCCTACGCTAAACAACTTCAACTTATTAAATTAGTTCTATTTTCAATGCAAGTATATTGGGCATCCATGTTTATTTTATCTAAAAAGGTAATTGCAATTATTGAAAGGCTTTTAGAGTGGAAGGCTTAATATTTCAACGAAAGTCAAGATAAGATGGCAAGAGATTTGCTTCCTAGTTGATCAAGGTGGTTTAGGCATTTCGAAACTTGAGATTTAGAACAAAGCAGCTTAACTAAAACATATTTGGCACCTATGTGGAGATTCAATATGGAGAGTTTGGGTTGAGTGGGTCCACTCTAACTTCCTTAAGGGATCCTCATAATGGGCATTGCATTCCACGTGCTCTTGGACTAGGAGAAAATTGTTAAAACTCCACCTGTTAGCAACGAATATGTTCAAGTGGGAAGTTAGAGATGACCTGTTCATATCTTTATGGTCAGACTTTTGGCTATCATTTGAGCCTCTAAATTTGGTGCATAGCCCTAAAGAGATTGCTAATTCGTGGCTCCCTATTAATGCCAAACTATGTTCCATTATCCAAGGCAAACCAGTGGGAAAACCACTGATAATTTTATTTAAATTAAATTAATATTATAATTTATAATCAGTATAGTTTATTTTATTATTTTAATATTTTAAATTCTTATATTTGGATTTCTCTTTCTTTCCATAATAAGTAGATTAATATAATTAAAAAAATATATATCAAAAATAAGTTGAAGTTGGAAAAAGAAGAAATTTAATCCGCCATTTGGGTCAAGTTAGGAAGGGGGGGAGGGGGACACAATCGGTTGGCCGTTTTGCATATAAATCTTTTGCTAGGTCAGGTTCGGTTTCAATGAACCACCCCAAACCTGGCCTATTACATCACTAATAATACTTACAAAATAAAATAATGTATGATAAATTCAGACCTCCCTAATCTCCTATCTTACCTCTAATATTAGTATATAACAGTCAAAATTTAAAACATATATCCTCCAATGATTTAGGAATGTTGGCTAGAGATTGTACCATTATTGGACAATATGCCTTTCCCCTGCAACTTGTTTTTGCTTCAGTGAATTTTGCTAGCTATGAATTCCTCCTACCCCCACCTCCCCACCTTTTCAATGCATAATTACATGAGTTGAATATCAGATAAGGTTCTCTTTAGCACTCTTTAACATTGATCTCGAGTGAATGATTGAGTTGCCATATTTAATTCATAGAGTGTGAGTGAAACTTGTTCTTCGATGCACATGCAGTCATTGTATGGTATTTGATTTTGTTTCATCCTAATGGGTCTGTTTATTAATGCCTTTCAGGTGGAATTGCTTGACCCTACTGTTAAGGGAACTCTTAATGTCTTAAATCATGTGCCAAAGTTCCTTCAATCAAGCGAGTGGTCTTAACATCATCAATTGCTGCAGTTGCAAATAATGGAAAGCCTCGGACACCTGATGTTGTTATGGATGAGACTTGGTTTTCTAATCCAGACTTTTGCAGGGAATCAAAGGTCTATGACTGATTTAGATATGTCATCATGTACTCATGTATCCCTTTGTGAAATAATCTCTCTCAGAAAGAGTATGGATAACAGATGGAATATGCCCTTTGATAAGATGCTGCATTGTTTGACATTTTAACCAATTTCCAGTTATGTTTACTTATCTGTTGAGACAAATTATTTTATTAGGCATCTCTGTTGTGGATGGAGGCTTACTGTTTAAGTTCCTGTCTATCAAGCAAAATGAAAAATAAGGAAATATGCAAACTAATAAGTCACTAACTTGGGCTAAGTTTTGAATTGAATCCGTGATTGATTGATAAAAGTAAAAACATGCAATCACTCTATACCTGACTTTTGACCCTTCACTGTGATCAATATTGTAACTTGGAGTACATGACACTTGGCCTAGAAGTTGATCATGGCTTATCTAAGATTGCATTGCCCTGGTTAGATGTGCTATTTAACTAAATTTCTAATAATGGATGAAATCATTTGGTTTAGATATCTCACGTAAAGCTTTGACTGTTTTCTTCTCCTGGATGTAGTTACATAGTTAAGCTGGATGCTTTTTGGCTTCCTTGCAGCTTGGGCTTTTATGATTTATTTTCCTGCTTGGAAGTTCATTGAACCTCTCTCTCTTTCTGGGTAGATGTGATATGTTCTCTCAAAGACATTGGCTGAGGATGTTGCCGGGAGATTTGTGCAAGAGCATGGCATCAACATGGTTACTGTCAACCCTGCTACGGTGATGGGTCCTCTTCTTCAGCCAACACTTAATACCAGCGTTGCTGCAATTGCAAAGATAATCAATGGTGTGGTTCTCTTTCTTATTATTATTATTATTATTAGACTCTGTCCATGCTTGGTTGCATCGAAAAATTTTTCTCCAATTGCATTGTAGTCCTCAAAAATTAATATATTGTTATTTATTAGACCTAGGTTAGTTTCGTTTTTTTCTGGTTAGATATTTTTTTGTTTTAATCTGTGTGTTAGGGGGTCCTATTTTATAGGACAACAGTTTCTTCATGTAATTTCCATATAAGGGACTCCCCTCCTTGTACTGCAGTTATGAAGAAACGTTTCAGCAGGTCTTTGGGTTCCCTTTACCCTAAATGAGCCCATAACATTTAGCAATCATAGGTAGAAAAGGAAGGAAAAAATTACATTTACACTCATCTGATTATGGTCCTGTGTTACACCGTCCCATAACTAGATCCTACACTTAAGGAACATGACATAATTTCCCTTGACCCTGCTGTTTTCTATAGGGTATTAGTAAGATACAATATCTTGCCATACCTCACAGTCCACAAGGTCTGCAAGCAGCCTTCTTTGAAGCCTTACATATAGGTTGGTGCTACTGTTCTGCATTCACACTAAAGTTGGAAGTTGTTATATATGTTAGGATACCAATGAAACTACTAAATTTTCACTTTGTCTATTGTGTGTGTATGAAATTAATGCTGAAATTTATATATTTTCTCATGTTGATTACATTAACTTTCCTTTTCTATCTACAATGAGGATTCCATATGAGCTAAAGTTAATTATGTTTGGAGTATTAAGATGAACTAGCATGAATGGATAATCTTGTCAAATTATGAGTAGATTGAGATTGTCTTCTTCTGAGGTTGAATTAGGATACTGATGTAGGAGCCATTTACCGTGATGATTAGCATGTGCTGATCTTACAAAACCATCTTCTACATTTTCATTAGATGTGATGATGGACACCCTAGTAGTGTACCCTGCTTAATCTTCCTATATGCTCTGAATTTTGCAAATTGTAGAATTGATATACCATCTTTTTTATCTTTTATAATGGTGCAACCAACTGCTTGGTGCCTTTCTTCCCTCCTCATCTAAAGATTTTTATGGCTGAGAAATAATAAAGAATCTTATTTCTGTCTGTTAGTTTGTTCTAATAATGTAACTTGTATATCAAGCTACATCATTATCATTTCAGGAGTTGAAACCTTTCCTAATTCAATTTTCGGATGGGTTAAAGTCAAGGATGTTGCACATGCTCACATCCTGGCATTTGAGGTCCCACCAGCCAGTGGAAGATATTGTATTGTTGACAGAGTTGCCCATTATTCAGAAACCGTAAGGATCTTATGTGATCTTTACCCTGGTGTCAAGCTTCCAGAAAAGTAAGTAGTATGGCTTAGTGTTTATTCATCGGTCGTTGTTTGGTTAAGTATGGACATTTTAGAAATAGCATATTAATCTTCAACAGATTCTTCACTGAAAGGAAAAGGTTGTAATAACTGAGTGAACCATTTGTCTGATTTTCTTCTCCCTCAACTAAATGTGCTAGGGTATACCTGGATCTTACAGAAAGCTTACATATAAGGGAATGAAATGTTTGTCTAGATTTTCTTCTCTTGACAAGGTTATGTAATCCTTACCTATTTAACGACAGTAAAAATGTTTATGTTGGAGTTGATCATACTGTGGTGTTCGGTAACAATCATATGTAATCCTTACCTATTTAACTACAGTAAAAATGTTTATGTTGGAGTTGATCATACTGTGGTGTCAGCAACAATCATTTTTTATCAAGATAATATATGTAATTATGAAGCCATCTTACAAAATTCAGTGTTCCTCTCCTCAACTAAGTGGAACTATATATTAACGATTCTTTGAAGGAAAAAATGGTGTTGATCCCAAATGACTGACCTGTCACATATTTTCATGAGAACTCAGTTACGCATATCTTATACTCAAGAAGTAAAACTTTCTCGTAGGTGTGCGGACAACAAGCCTTACTCACCGATATACCAGATTTCTAATGAGAAAGCAAAATGTTTGGGTATAAATTTCACTCCCATGGGGGAGAGCATCAAGGAAACGGTGGAAAGCTTGAAGCAGAAGGGCTTTGTTAACTTCTGAGAGTAGATGTTTTCTAATTTCCATGGATCAGTGGGATTTTACCCTCTTTTGGATTCTCTTCTGTTTATTGTTATATATGTATTATATTATATTTGTATCCTCTTTTAGTAAGGTATAATAGTATGTTTCTTCCCATAGGGTCACAATGCCTACTCTTTTTTGTATCAATGCTCATTGTACATTGTGTTATGATTAAGTTTGCATTACAAACAATTATACTATCGTCCACAGCCAAAATCAAAGATAAAATAATTTGGTCAAAATTCGGTTGAAGTCAAAATCTTAGTATTTTTTTTTTTCCTTCTCTACCGTCAGTCATCCCTTCTACCCGGCATCATACTGGCCAGCGACTCGATGACTCGTGACTCGACTGGAGACTCGATGACCAGCAACCCTCAACAACAAAAACGCGACTTTGACATGACTTGTGTCCAGGCAACTCCACACCTTAAATCGCAACCCTAGGCAACGCCAATCCCACGGGCTAACCATGACCGAGTATTGCCACCGCCACCCCAGGTGAAGACAATCCCCAACTTGCCACGCACATCCAACTCTGGACCCAGCCATATCGGCAACACGCAAAACCATGGTATCCTAACCTACGACCCAATCTCCAACC
The DNA here is from genome assembly GCA_037954665.1 of Laguncularia racemosa. Lineage (NCBI taxonomy): Eukaryota > Viridiplantae > Streptophyta > Magnoliopsida > Myrtales > Combretaceae > Laguncularia > Laguncularia racemosa. The sequence continues at coordinate 157,243 of JBBMOL010000467.1, read as the reverse complement.
TTAAATCGCTGGCCATCACCAGACTCACTCCATCAGAGATACGAAGCCTAATCATCATGTATAATAAATACTCATTATAGATGTGTTATAATTGAGCTCACATTCCAAACGTTTATAAAATTGTCGCTGGATATGTGATCCTTATAAGAGGTGGAAAGATTTTCGGGTCTGTCTTTGGGTGTCAATTTCAGGAGTTTCCTCAGTTTCTCTTGCTCCAAGTAAAAGTTACGTTTAGTGGGAGAAGTTCACAAGCAGTTGTTTCTTCATAAATTTCTTAGAGGAGCTACGGCCTATTTAATATCTACTACATATGGCCATTAACTAAAATCTATACCATCTACTAAAATAGACAAATCTATGAGTAATACGTTTCTAAAATTGAAAGTCCGGTAACTTTTAAAACTAAAACATGACGCAACGCAAGTTATGAGGGCACAGTAAACAACCGGGATATGCCAACAACCGCATCAAAATGATACTAAAGCTATGTTGAGCATAATACTGTAGCAGGTCGGGCCAATCCGATGCCACACGGTACTATTTCGCTGCTAAATTCGTGTATGTAGAATGCTTAATATCAGTATAGGTTTTCCAGTTTAAAAAGAAATGTATGTCAGCAGCCTCAGTGAAATGATTGTAAATAACGATGCATTGAAAAAACACAACATCAAAATATTTACTGAATCAAGTACCCAAAATGTTAAATAAAAGATCTCTTCATTGCTGATTCTGACAAACAGACTGCACTTTTGACTCTAACAGGGATGTATATTTATCAAGCATAGAGATTAGAGCTTCGAATTTGGTGACTTGTTGCTCAATTGCATCAATTTGTTGTACATACTGATCAAAGCTACTACTTTTTGATTTTAGCTGCTCCACAAACACTCTCAACCCAGAAGCCACATCTCCAAACTCTTTATACTCTTCTGCAACTCTTAAATTCATCTTTGTCAACAATTCTAGCTGATTATTTGTACCTTAACCACAAAAAAAAAAAGGACCCAAGATATAGATAGAGCAACAGATTGAGTTTACAGAATAAACATTTGTTGCACATGGGAACCAGATGCCTGGATCAACACGAAAGCATACTTATCCCAGATTAATAAAATGGAAATAGTATCAAGAACTCTACTATAAGGAAAGCTATTTAAAAAGACAAATGTACCTGAAGCTCAGATTTGACCATTGTAGAGATATTGATAAAGAGGTCACTGAGAGTCGCTGCCAATTCATCTTGGTCCATGTTTTTATCTTCTCTTGCAGCGATTGATAGAATTGATGCCCCCTGGATTTTAAGCTGATTTTCCCATTTTCCCCTTATTGATATTAATCCTTAACTGAACAAAACAACCAATCTTCAAATACATTGCAATCTGGTAAAATAGAAGACAAGCGATCTCCTTAGAAACACAGGTAAAATGCAATACTCATTTCGGGCTGGAAGAGTGATCTTTATCTTTTTAGTTTTTACAATAAAGTCACAATGTTTGAAGGATATGAAATAACAAATCATAACTTGCAATTACACATGTAAAAAGCTCAGTTCTTGCAGAGGCTTAATTCCATGGAATCCAATTTTGTATTTTTTAGTGAGACCTTTCTAATAACATGTTACACACCTAGAGGAGACTACACAAGAGAGAGGGATACTTACTCCTTTTAAGCATGTGTATACATGGAAGAAGAGGAATTAGGCAGCAAGTCATGTTATAAGTTTACATTATATTTAAATATTGAACGTTAGTATATTTGGTTTATTTTATTTTATGATCACAGGGTCTGTTGTTGTTATGTTAGCATATGTGGATTATGTGTCAGCAGGTAGTCTTGGTGTCAATTATTAAGAGTTAGTGGGATCTTGTTGGTTCCTCTTTTTGTGGAGTCTGTTGTGATCATGGGAGAGAAGTTATCTCTCCACAACTGTGTACAAACTCGGGAAGGAAATGGCAAAAAACAGCAGATCTGCAATTTCGAAACTTTACTCTCAAAATTTCACTCACAAGGTTCGGAGTTCTCTCTAGCAAGCCCTACATATAATAGCAAAAATAGGGCAACAAGGAAGAAAAGGTAAACAAGGAAAAGAAGATTTACCCTTGACACTCCATGAACTAGAAGTCAAACACGATCCTATAACATATTAGTATCAAAGCCAGGCAATATGGGTGAATCACACACTTTGCAGCAGTAGTTAGAGACATTCATGGCCATGTACCAGGTTGATAGGGAGAGGGATCAAGCAAAGGAGTGTGAGAAGAGAATTAACGAGATTAGACAGCAGGAGTTGACTGCACAAATCCAAAAGTTGTCAAAAGAGCTTTCAAAGATGCAAGCGTCGGAATAAGATTCCAGAAGGAGCAGTAGCAACAGAGGGCTACCAAAAGTTAGGAATGGACATGCTTGGAATCTGGAGGCTGGGAATGTGGTTCCTAAATTCACAAGGTTGGATTTCCCCCTATATGATGAAGGTACAAACCCTATTGGATGGGTGAGTTGTTGGGAGTACTTCTTTCAGCATCAACTCACAGCCAAAGAAGAGAAAATGGCCATCACATCTTACCAGCTTGAAGGTGACGCACAACTATGGTTCCTCAGACTCAAGAAAGACCGGTCGAATATGACATGGGAGGAGTTCAAGGAATGCCAACAAAGTTTTGGACCTCTTTCCAGCAGGGATCTCCTAAAGGAGTTGTTTAGTGGGTTGAAGGAGCACATAGCGGTAGAAGTTCAGCTGCAAAAACCTCATGACCTAACATAAGAAATGAGTTTTGCACGGGTGTATGAACGTAGGGAAATCAGAAAAGAGGAATCTATGGTGGTAAAGAATACAAGGGAGACGTGTTCCTTTTGTAAGGGGCCTAAGCAGGGAGGAGTTAGAAGAGTGTCACGCTAAGGGCCTATGTTTTAATTGTGATGAGCCATGCTCGATTAATCATAAATGTAAAAGGATTTTCTAGCTTGAACTGGAGGAGGAGGAGGGAAAAGGAGAAGATAATGTGATGAGATCCATGATGAGAGCCAAGCCGGAAGAAGAAATGTGGATCCTTTTAAAGTGCCGCCTGGACCGATCACAAGAAATCGAGCAAAACGATTCAAGGAAACACTTAACGAGTTGATAAAGGTTGTCCATGAAGCCGGAAATGATTGGAGCAATCATGAAGTTGGAACGGATTAGAACAACCATAGGAAGACCCTTGCTTTTATACAAGTCATACTGGACACGGGATGAAGAGGGCGTGTACTTTCAAAGTACGGCCGTGTAGGAATTCCAAGATTGCACAAAAAGATACACGGCCAAAGTACACGGGCGTGTATGTTGCCAGAAGTTGCATAGAAAAGTACACAGCCGTGTATCCCCTGCCGGCCAGCTTGTTCTGTTTTCGCGTTTTTACGCCACTTATCTAAACTATGTCGTTTTTTACTTGTTTTACATGAATTGTAACCCTAGTATAAAAGCTCCTAGGGTTTAGAACAAGAAGAATTTTTACATCATTGAACATTAAACACTTTTGAGAGGCACTTTTCTTGGTTCTTTAAGAACTAAATCGAACTTATCGGATTGATTTCCGTGGCGTTCATCCCGACTTATCAATCGGTCTTTCATCCCGATTGTGGCGTCTTCATTTTTATACCAAGGTTCTTATCTCGCTTATAGACAACAGATCGCAGTTTCCACTTTAGGTGTTTGGGCGTCTTAGGCAACGAATTTCCGAACGTATTGGTATTGGGTTTTGTCATGGGTTGGTGTGGTTCGTATCAGTTTGGTATCAGAGCTTAGGTTTATCAAAACATCAAGTTCGGTTGAGGAAGGTAATATCAAAAACCCTAACTCCAATCGTTCATATCAATTATCGTATTCAATTTCATAGTATTGATTGTCTTTTGATAGTGTAATATCGAGTAAGCGATTGTTAAAAAAAAACAAAAAAAAAAAGAAGAGAAAAGAAAAGAAAAGAGAAACGTGATCAAGAGCAACAACCAAGACAAACAAAAAAAAAAATCGGATAGAAAAATAGAGGAAAATTTACGAACCCTAGAGTTGTTTTGAATTATATGGAAGGAAATTGGTGTAGTTCGGGTTAGTTCCAAGAGAATTGAGAAGAGGAAGTTGGCGAGTTGATATCATCATTATTTGTGAGCATACACGAGTAACTGTGTGATATCATCATTTGAGCGAAACACGTAAAGGAGTGTATCATGAGGTTTGATTATATATATTTGTGTTAGTACTAATCTTTTCTGCAGGAACTATGTCGAGACAATATTCTCCTGAAGGTAAGAGGGGAAGGTTTGATGCTAGGTTAGTAATTGAGGCGTTGAGGGGAGAAATGAAGAGGATGTTTCAAAAGGGAATGGAACAAATTCATGAGACGGTAGAGCAAAAACTAGAGCAAGCCACAAACGTATTCCAAAGGCGTAAGAGGGAGAGTCGTTCTAGGAGAGTACCGAGTGGTGGAGATAAAATGTCAGATGATGATTTTTATGAGCCTTCTGTTGGGAGTTATAGAGGTTATAGTGGTCGGAATAAAGGAACTAGGGATTGGGAAGATAGAGGAGATAGGAAAAGAGAGAATATATTTCACACTAGATGTTATCTAGGAGATCACATTTGTAGTTTGATTATTGATGGGGGAAGTTGCACCAATGTAGTGAGCAATTTTATTGTTAAGAGGCTGGGGCTCAAAACTGTTAGACACCCTAGTCCATATAAATTGCAATGGTTGAATGATAGTGGTGAGACTAAGGTGAGTAAGCAAGCCTTGATTAGTTTTCGCATTGGTAGATATGAGGATGAGGTGTTACGCGATGTAGTGCTAATGCAAGCATGTCATGTGTTGTTGGGGAGGCCATGGCAATTTGATAGGAAGGTTGTTCATGATGGCTTTTCTAACAAGTATACGCTTGTTCACCAAGGGAAAAGTCTTAACCTTAAACCTTTAACACCTAAACAAGTGTATGAGGATCAGTTGCAGCAACAACAATCGTTTGCAAAACACAAGGTGAGTGAAAAGCAGAAGGAGAGTGAGAGAGCAAAAGACAATGAGAAAGAAAAGGAATATAAAAGTCAAGATCAAAAGGAAAAAAGAGAGGAAGGCTGGAAAGAGTGTGAGAGGCCAAGTTGAAGGGGGATCAACTTTGGTGGTGAGTGAAAAGGAGAGGGCAGCCTTGCAAAAGGAGAGTTGTGTGGCAAGAGCGAGTGTAGTAAGGAGAGCATTAGCGATGAGGCAACCTATGTTGTTGCTGGTTTTAAAGGAAACATGTTTGACTACTAACGAATTATCTAACTCTTTGCCTAGTGTGGTGTGTCTCTTGTGCAGACTTTGAAAATGTCTTTCCGAAGGAACTCCAAAGGCAGGTCGATAAATTAATGAAGAAGGGGTACGTGAGAGAAGGCATGAGTCCAAGTGCAATGCCTGAGATTTTGGTGCCTAAGAAGGATGGGACAGGGAGATTGTGTGTTGACTGCAGTGCCATCAACAACATTATGGTAAAGTATCGTCATCCTATTCCTTGCTTAGATGACTTCTTAAATTGGTTATATGAGTATAGTGTCATTCCTCATGAGCCTTGGATAGATATGTCCATAGATTTTGTGTTAGGATTATCTAGGCCTAGGCATGGTCGAGATTCTGTTTTTGTGATTGTGGATAGGATTTCTAAAATGGTTCATTTCAATCCTTGCCATAAAATTGATGTTGCTATACACATTGTTGATTTGTCCTTTAGAGAGGTAGTGCGTCCGCATGGTATACCTAGTAGCATTGTTAGTGATCGGGATGTAAAGATTTCGAGTCATTGTTGGAGAGTATTGTGGGAAAAGTGGGGAACTAAACTAATGTTTTCGACTATCCGTCACCCACAAACTGATGGGCAAATTGATGTGGTTAACAGTACTTTAATTCAATTGTTGAGGGCAATCATAGAGACGAACATTAGGACCTGGAAGGATTGCCTACCATTTGTGGAGTTTGCATATAATAGGGCTTTACATAGCACTACTCATTGTTTACCATTTGAGATTGTGTATGGTTTAAACCCACTGGATCCTATTTATTTATTTCCATTGCAACTTAACAAGTTTGTGAGTTTTGATGCTGAGTCTAAGGCAGACTTCGTGAGAAAGCTACATGCACAGGTAAAGAGTAAGATTGAAAAACAAAATGCTAGGGTCGTTTCAAGGGTGAACAAGGGCAGGAGACCTATGATTTTTCAGCCTGGAGATTGGGTTTGGGTGCATTTTCGCAAGGAGAGGTTTCTATTGCAGAGGAAATCCAAGTTGAACCCTCGGGGAGACGGTCCATTTCCAATGCTTGAGAGAATCAATGATAATGCATACAAGAAAAATTTACCAGGTGAGTATCCAGTAAGTATCACATTTTATGTTACTGATCTGAGTCCATTTAATGCAGGCAATGATTTGAGGACAAATCCTTTTCAAGAGGAGGGGAATGATGAGATCCATGATGAGAGCCAAGCCGGAAGAAGAAATGTGGATCCTCTTGAAGTGCCGCCTGGACCAATCACAAGAAATCGAGCAAAACGATTCAAGGAAGCACTTAGCGGGTTGACAAAGGTTGTCCATGAAGCCAGAAAGGATTGGAGCAATCATGAAGTTGGAACGGATTGGAACAACCATGGGAAGACCTTTGCTTTTATACAAGTCATACTGGACACGGGATGAAGAGGGCGTGTACTTTCAAGGTACGGCCGTGTAGGAATTCCAAGATTGCACAGAAAAATACACGACCAAAGTATACGGGCGTGTATGTTGCCAGAAGTTGCACAGAAAGATACACGACCAAAGTACACGGGCGTGTATGTTGCTAGAAGTTGCACAGAAAAGTACACGGCCAAAGTACATGGTCATGTACACGGCTGTGTATCCCCTACCGGCCAACTTGTTCTGTTTCCGCGTTTTTACGCCACTTATCTAAACTACGTCATTTTGGACTTGTTTTACACGAATTGTAACCCTAGTATAAAAGCTCCTAGGGTTTAGAACAAGAAGAATTTTTACATCATTGAACATTAAACACTTTTGAGAGGCACTTCTCTTGGTTCTTTAAGAACTAAATCGAACTTATTGGATTGATTTTCGTGGCGTTCATCCCGACTTATCAATCGGTCTTTCATCCCGATTGTGGTGTCTTCATTTTTATACCAAGGTTCTTGTCTCTCTTATAAACAACGGGTCGTGGTTTCCACTTTAGGTGTTTGGGGGTCTTAGGCAACGAATTTCCGAACGTATTGGTATTGGGTTTCGTCACGGGTTGGCGTGGTTCGTATCAGTTAATGATGAGACCCATGATGAGAGCCAAGCTGGAAAAAGAAATGTGGATCCTCTTGAAGTGCCGCCTAGACCGATCACAAGAAATCGAGCAAAACGATTCAAGGAAGCACTAAACGGGTTGATAAAGGTTGTCCATGAAGCCAGAAAGGATTGGAGCAATCATGAAGTTGGAACGGATTGGAACAACCATGGGAAGACCCTTGCTTTTATACAAGTCATACTGGACACGGGATGAAGAGGGCGTGTACTTTCAAGGCACGGCCGTGTAGGAATTCCAAGATTGCACAAAAAGATACACGGCCAAAGTACGCGGGCGTGTATGTTGCCAGAAGTTGCACAGAAAGATACACGGCCAAAGTACACAAGCGTGTATGTTGCCAGAAGTTGCACAGAAAAGTACACGGCCAAAGTACACGGTCGTATACATGGCCGTGTATCCACTGCCGGCCAGCTTGTTCTGTTTCCGCGTTTTTACACCACTTATCTAAACTACGTCGTTTTGGACTTGTTTTACACTAATTGTAACCCTAGTATAAAAGCTCCTAGGGTTTAGAACAAGAAGAATTTTTACATCATTGAACATTAAACACTTTTGAGAGGCACTTCTCTTGGTTCTTTAAGAACTAAATCGAACTTATCGAATTGATTTCCGTGGTGTTCATCCCGACTTATCAATCGGTCTTTCATCCCGATTGTGGCGTCTTCATTTTTACACCAAGGTTCTTGTCTCGCTTATAGACAACGGGTCGCGGTTTCCACTTTAGGTGTTTGGGCATCTTAAGCAACGAATTTCCAAACGTATTGGTATTGGGTTTCGTCACGGGTTAGCGTGGTTCGTATCATAATGAGGATGAAGAAAGAGAACCAAAGGTGTCAATATACGCCATAATGGGTTTATTAAATTCTCAAACTATGCAAGTAAAGGGCACCGTTAATAGGGTTCCCAGAAGCACCCACAATTTTATAGATAAGTCCACTGTTGCAGAGGTAGGATTAATGGTGGAGTCCAAAAGAGAATTGTGTGCGGTTGTTGCTAATGGAGAGAAGCTAAGCAATGCAGGTATTTGTTGTTCCATGCCACTAAGCATGGGGGAGCACATTTTTCCTATCAATTTGTACCTATTACCCTTATGTGGTTATGGGGTGGTCCTTGGAGTCAATTGGCTAAGGCACCTAGGTCCTATTTAGTGGGATCTCTCCAAAATGCTAATGAAGTTTACATAGCAGGGGAAGCAAGTGGCTGTCCAAGGGGAAATACCAGCTGCTGGACAGGAAGCTGCAACTAGGATGGTGACTATGAAGGTAGACAGAGGAGAGAGGGAATTGCAGCAAGTGTTAGATGACTTTCCTCAGCGTCTTTGAGAGCCCAAGGAGCTTCCTCCATCTAGGCCCTGCGAACCATCGAATCTGACTACTTTCAGGTACTTCACCCATGGTAGTTTGGCCATATAGGTATCCTCATGGACAAAAGGATGAGATAGAGGAGCAGTGTACGGACATGCTAGAAAGGGGAGTTATACACCCGAGTCAATCACCCTATTCGTCACTAGTCTTGTTGGTGAAGAAGTATAACGACACATGGCGGTTTTGTGTCAATTATCGAGCTTTGAACAAGAAGACAATAAAAGACAAATTTCCAATTCCTGTTATTGAAGAACTATTGGAAGAGCTTCACGAGGCGAAATATTTTTCCAAATTGGACCTCAAGTCCAGCGATCATCAAGTTTGTATGAATGGGGCTAATATTGAAAAGACCGCATTCTACACACATCACGGGCACTTTGAATTCTTGGTTATGCCCTTTGGGCTTACTAATGGCCCCTGACACATTCCAAGCCCTTATGAACAAAGTGTTCCGACTGTATTTGAGAAGGTTCATCTCAGTTTTCTTTGACAATATTTTAATATATAGCACTTCATGGCTTGAACACTTGCAGCACTTACAGATTGTTTTTACTTTACTGCATAAAAATGCTTTATGTCTGAAACAATCCGAGTGTTTGTTCACATAAGAACAAGTGGCCTACTTGGGACACCTCATATTGGCTAAAGGAGTGGAAATGGAACCCAGCAAGGTAGAAGACATGCTGAAATGGCCAAAACCAGCAACTGTTAGTGCATTGTGTGGCTTTCTAGGGCTTACAAGTTACTATCGCCACTTTGTACACAATTATGGAAATATAGCAGCATCATTGACAGCAATGTTACCGAAAAACTCCTTCATTTGGACGAAAGAAGCAGAAGCTACCTTCTTAACACTCCAGACAACCATGACACAGACCTTCGTTCTAGCTCTCCCTAATCTCCTCTAAGGACTTTGTGATGGAATGTGATACATCAGATAGAGGCATCGGAGCAGTGCTTCATCAAGAAGGCAGGCCTATTGCATTCTCCAGTCGTCCTTTGGCACAACGACATCTGCAGCTCCCAACATATGAGAAGGAGTTAATCCGGTTGACTAGGGCAATCTGTCATTGGAGATCATACCTTTGGGGAAGGGATTTTGTGATTAAGACAGACCATTACAGCTTGAAGTTCTTATTAGAACAAAGGATTTCAACATCCCCACAACAACGATGGATAAACAAACTGTTGAGGTATGATTTTTCCATAGAATATAAGGCTGGCAAGGAAAATGTTGTGGCCAATGCCCTGTTGCACAAGGATGATGAAATGGGCACCTTGCTAGCTGTTTCATCCCCTATTCTTAGTGTCTTGGATGGTGAGAAAGCAAAACTCCAAAACAGTGTTGAAATCCAAGAACTAAAGAAAAAGATCAATGCGAGAGAAGTGTCATTATAGTGAATATTATCGCTGCAGAATTTGTCATTGTGGCGAATATCGTTGGTGTAAAAACTGACAAATGCACCTATTGGAATGCATAGTAAATATACAATAGAAAAGAAAATACTAAACAAATATCCTTGGGGTCTAATTATTCAAAGAGGACCCTCATCGCCAAATTTTATAATCCTTTAACTCTTGTGCTGGTGGTGAGTCCTGTAGGTATATGATTTCTATCAACAAATGTCACGGCTATGGCAAAAACTGTCGTTGTCGCATCAAATATTGTTGCTACAAAGGTCATAGTCACCGTAAATATGATCATTGCAAAAGTCATCATCGTAGTGAATATCGTTATGGTAAACATCGTGTTCACATTCAATGTCGTTGTTGTAAACTTCGTCATTGTGGCAAATATCATTGTTAGAAACATTATTGGGGCTGCAAATATTGTTGTTGCAAAAGCCATTGTGGCGACAAATGTTGTGGTTGCTAAAGTCATCATCACAATGAATATCTTCGTTGTAAACATCGTTGTCACAGTGAATATCTTAGTTGCAAATGTTGTAGTTGCGGCAAATAATGTCCCTGCAAACATCATCGTTGCAATAAATATTATCACTGCAAACTTCGTCATCATGATGAATATTTTTGCTGTAAATGTCGTCGCTAGAGCAAATATCTTCCCTGCACATGTCATTATTGTGGCGAATAACGTCGCTACAAACATCATCATTGCAACAAATATTATCATTGGAAGAGTCATCGTCGCTGCAACTGTTTTCTCTGCAAACAATGTTGTCATGGTGAATGTCGACATGGCAAACACCATTGTCGTGGCATATATCGTTGATAAGTGTAAATTAACACTTGTATTTTAGATGAATTTTATTTGTTTGTGTAATAATTTGATGTTATCTTGAAGAATTTTGATACTTAAAATAGAAATATTTCAGTTTCAGGGATGAGGACCACTATTTTGAGAAAAGATGTCGATTTGGATTGAAATCGGAGAGGAATACACGAAGAAAAATACTTTTTGGAAGGAACAGCAGATATATACGGCCGTGTGAAGGAATCAGGAGACTACACGGTTAGTATACACGCCCATGTATCAGCGTGGAAGAGTTTTTAGACAGATCAGTACACGGTTGGAATACACACCCGTGTAAACCAACCGTGCATAGGAACACATTGAGGAGGACACACGGTTGAGTTACACACCCGTGTAGTAAACCGTGTATGAAGAACAAAGAAGCCAGAGGCATACACAGCTATTACAAACGGCCGTGTGGGATATACACACCCAGAGTTCACTGAGTCAGAGAGATACACGGTTTGCATACACGCCCGTGTAGTAGGACCGTATATCTATCGAAGGAAGGATATCTTCAAATCGATTTTAAATCTTTCGTCCAATTTTGAAGGATATCTTCTACACGTCAGAGAGGAAGCTACCCTAGGTATAAATAGTCGTCTTTGAAGAGAGAGAAAAGAGCTTTTGGAGGGAGAAAACACGTACTGGAACCAGGGAGAACAACAGCAGCAAGGGAATTTTCGAGCTTTAATTCTAGAAGGGTTTCACACATGGATTTGATTATTTCGTTTTGTTATTCTTTGAGAACCATGTGTAGCTAATTATATCGTACCCGAATCTTACGAAAGTCTGATTACTATGTGACATTGAGTTTATTGAAAAATTAATGACGATTGAGCATCTCTGATTTCATCCATGTTATTTATTATTATTTGTTGATTTGATGTTTGGCCAGCATTAGATTACATTGATTTCGGATAAGTTGATTGGAAAATCTCTTATTTGAATAGATCATACATCGGATGAAAAGGCTTGTATGCAATCTAGGGATAGAAAGCGTAAGTCTTCCGTATTAGATTGAATGTAATGATTTAATCTAATTGAGGGTTGTGGTATAATCATGCAATTCTGATTATTGTTAATAAAAGAGGGATCTTTGTTAATACGGTTAGGATTAGGAGTTAGTGATTTTGGAAGAACAATTAACTTAGTGTTAGATGCTCCGCGGATCAGAGATAATCAATATTCATTAATTCGTTTCTAAGGATTGAAGTTGCATAGTAATTAGATGAGCAGTAAGAGCGGGGTACGCGTTTGAACATTGAATTTGATAATTTAACTCATTGTTTGCTATTCATTGATTTCATTTCTATTAGATAATTTAGTTTAATTTAGGTAATTTGGTTAAATCCATTTACCTCGAAATTGTGCGGTTAGATAGTCGGTTTGAGGTTAGTATTAGTACTTGCTGATCCTTGAGGAGACGATACCTGAACTCAACTCTATACTATTGTAATCGATAGGTGCACTTTCCTAATTGATCGCAAGGAAGAGTCAGAGTACAAAGGATTTTAATTTGTGTGATTGCGATACATTCAACAATCGTCATAGCAAGAAGTAGTCGTCACAGCGATTATTGTCATAGCAAGAAGTAATTTTTGCGACAAATATCGTGGTAAAAACGCTATTGTTGAGGCAATATTGACGCTGCAAAAGTCATTGTTGTGGCTAGTATTGCCGCTTGAAACATCATGGTTGCGGCGAATATCATCGCTAGTATGAAGAGCATTGATTTCCTCTATCATAGCATCGCACCACCTTGGATGCTCTAATGCTTATCGAACAGTCTTAGGTATGGATACATTAGACAAAGTGGAAATAAAGGCATAATAGGACGGAGAGAGACGATGATAACTCAAAAAATTATAAATGGGTTTGAATAAGTTTTTTTATAATCGCTTTAAGCGCATTAGAATAGAATCCCCCGAGTTTGATTCCAGTAGGTTTTTAACCAAGAAAGACATGGGAAATTTTTGGCGTCAGATTCTTTTTCTTCTCTTATGATATTTCGGATGAAAAGAGCGCCCCTAAAGGCCTTCTCAACTGTCTTTTCTACATGCTGTACTGGGTTATGAGCTATACTTATAGCTGATTTATTATCACAGTATAGCTTTATTAGTTTTCTCCATTGAATCTTCAGGTCCTTTAGGATAATTGTAACCCACAATAATTCACATACTCGTGTTGTCATAGCTCTAAACTCTGCTTTAGCACTTGACCTTGCTACCACACTCTGTTTCTTGCTTCTCCAAGATATTAAGTTTCCCCTAAGGAAGGTACAATAGCCAGAAGTTGATCGCATATCAACTAGAGACCCTACAAAATCCGCATCCGTGTAAACTGCTAGATCAATTGCAGATCCCTTTTTAAACAAAATTCCCTTCCCTGGATGTGCCTTTAAGTAATGAAGGTGAACTTCTCTAGGATCATGCATAAACTTACTGATAACATTGATTGAGTAAGCTATATCCGATCTAATATGTGCTAGATAGATAAGTTTTCCAATAAGTCTTTGGTACGTCTCTGTCCACTGCCTTATCTCCACGAGCCTCACTTAATCTGTGATTTTGTTCAATGGGAGTTCCAATTGGTTTGCTAGCCGCCATGCCTGTTTCCTTAAGTAGGTCCATCACATACTTCTGTTAAGAAATAAAATTCCCTGCCTTGATTGAGCTACCTCAATTCCAAGGAAATACTTGAATCTTCCTAGATCTTTTATTTCATGTTCCTTGGCAAGACATCGCTTCAAGGCCTCCTTCTCTGCTTCATCGTTTCCTGTCACAATAATGTGATGGGAATTAAACCTCTTGACCTAGCATACATTGCAAAGCCTTCTTAAACAAATGGAACCAAGACATTCACATAATGTCTTTATTTATTTTATGTAATTGTTTTGCAATTTTATCAAATACATTTTGTCGGTATTATAGGATGGCGAACCAACACTAATGCTTAGCGTGTGAGCTATTCTTGAACCTACAAAAAAGCAAGAGGAACCGGCCATACATTACTTGCATTTCACATGGAGAACCAGTTGGCAAATTGCTCCAAGAGGACCACTTTAAGCATCATTTTGTATTGTTAAATTTTCCTTATTTAGAATAGGTATAAATACTTGTTATTGAGGGTTTTTTGGACAAAACTTTTTAGATTATAATTTGTTGCTTTTCACATGGAGAGGGCTACCTCCTTTCACAAAAACACTCTTTATCAATTTCCATTAGAGATTGTGGCGAGTTAGACTTCAATTGTTGTGAGTAATATCAACAGTTGCAAGTTGTTCCTAATTCTACCAGTGCATCATATCTGGTATGAATTTGGAATCCTTTCTATTTTGTTCTTGTTGTATGAATTAGGGTTCATGAACAATTAGGGGTCACGTCTATTTGATTCACAATTGTTCAATTGAATCTTTAATTAGCATTGTTTAATTGCAATTGGATCTTTAGTACATCATAATTTGGTATCAGAGTTATGGTTTGTGAAAGGGGATTGGATCTTTAGCACATCATAATTTGGTATTAGAGTTACGGTTTGTGAAAGGGAATTACATGGGAGTTCTTGATTTCGAAGTTGGGAGGGTTTATGCAATGCAATTGTTTAATTGTTGATTTTATATACATTGTTGTCGTGTTCTATCTTGATCAATTGTGGATTGAAGTGGGAAAGTGACTTGATTTCATATACATTGTTGTTGTGTTCTATCTTGATCAATTGCTGATTAAAGTGGGAAGGTGACTTGATTTCATATACATTGTTGTCGTGTTCTATCTTGATCAATTGCGGATTGAAGTGGGAAAGTGGCATCTAGGGTATGCCGTGAGTTCTAACTATGGAAGGTGGAGAGAAATTACTACAATTAATTCCATAATTGTGTAATTGTGTAGTAATTGCACATTGAATTGCTTTGATTGCATTATTGAATAGATTTATTGTGGAATTGAAGCCATGGAGAGTGTGTGTTACCATGATTGTATGTGTTAAACCGTGGGTATGTGTGTGTTGCTGTGGAGTGTGTTGTGTCTTGAGGTTGTGAGCACCGTGATTGTGTGTGTTGAACCGTGGGTGTGTGTGTTGCTGTGAAGTGTGTGTTGTGGTTTGAGGTTGTGTGTATCATCAGTGTGTGTGTTGTGCCGTGGGTGTGAGTGTGATCGTGAAGGTTGTGTTGAAGTGTTCTTGTGTGTTTTTGTAAAGAGTATTTGGTTAGAGGAAGCGGTGTTGTGAAGGGGTGATTGTATAAGAAAAAAAGAGGGAATTTGTCAAGAAGTAATTTAAAAACCATGTCAAATGATAGTGTGGATAGTGGAATTGGAAATGAGCCCAACGGTCAGGGTTGTCGTGCTGAAGGTGGGAGAACACTAGTGGAATAATTGTAGGATCTCACCACTATTGTTACCACATTAGCAACATAGGTAAATCAAATGACAATGCCTCAAACACCAGTAGCAAATCCACAGGTACCCCCACCTCGAATAGCCCATCAGAATGCTCACGGGGAAGGAGTTGTTGGAGGTAATAGGGGTAGGAGGATGGAAAGAGATTATTATGCTTTTAGGGAGGAAAGGTATGATAATTTTGAGAATGAGCCTTACCCAAACCGTGAGTTCAGATCGCCTCGAGGCTCAAAATATGTAAAATTGCATATGCCTTCATTTGCTAGAAAGGATTCTGTAGAAAACTACTTGGATTGGGAGGATAAGGTAGAGGGCCTATTTGAATGTTATGAGATTAACGATCACACTCATATCCATCTATTAGCTGTAGAGTTTACTGGTTATGCCACCTTATGGTGGAAAAATCTTGTAACTAGTAGGCGAAGAGATGGTGAGGCCGAGATACATACCTGGCAGGAAATGAAACGGGTTATGAGGAGGAGGTTTATAACAGAGCACTATAGGAAGGAGTTGTTCATGTGTCTCTAAACATTAAGGCAGGGAGGAAAAACTGTTAACCAATATGTACAAGAGTTTAAAACACTGATGATTAGATGTGTGTCGGTCAAACCTCCTAAACAGACTTTAGCACGATTTTTGTCAGGGTTAAAACATGAAATTGCCTGTATTGTGGAGCTCTAAAGGTACGACACCCTTGATGAAGCCATCCAGCTAGCTTTGAAAGTGGAAAGACAGAGTCGATCCAACCCATTTCAAGCAGTGAGCAAAGAGAATGGAACTTCTACAAAACCTCATGGGTCAAATAATCAACAAGTTGAACAAAAGGGAATAGGGAAAATTGATAAGACTGTGAACACAAATACAACTATTATTGATAGGGAGAGGGAAATTTCTGGTTAGGGAAAAGAGGTTGTTAGGGCTGATATCCAACAAACAATGCCAAGGTCAACAAGTGGAAAGATACGTCAAATCAAATGCTTCAAATGCATGGGCTTTGGACACATGGATGCTCAGTGTCCCAACAAAAGGGCGATGATTGCTATGGAGGTAGAAAATATGGAGGGAAAGGAAGAGATACTCGAGCCTAATGGTTTGTCGATAGTACTATAGGAGTATTATGATAATCCTGATGATGAGGCATGTGAAGACAAGGGAAATGATAAATATCTGTCTATTAACGTGTTGTGCAGGATACTGACTACATCTCTAGATGTTGGGAACGTATAGAGGGGAAACCTATTCCATACCCCTTATCGGGTTCAAGGTAATTTGTATGCTCTTTTTATTGACAGTGGTAGTTGTACAAATGTAATAGCCGCTGCAATAGTAAATAGATTGCAACTAGTCACTAGTTCACATCCTCATCCTTATAAATTGCATTGGTTGAGTGTACGGGACAGTCTATATGTCACATGGAGGGCTAAAGGTTCAATCAACATAAGGGAAAAATACCATGGTGAAATTGTTTGTGATATTCTTCCTATGTACGCATTTCATATACTACTGGGTAGACTTTGGTTGTTTGATAGGAGAGTGATGCATGATGGGTTTAGAAACATCTATGTGTTTCAAAAGGATGGTAAATGAGTTATCTTGACTCCTATGTCAACAACTGAGGTACATGAGTTCCGAGAACAAATCAACAAAACTACCGAGCAATCAAGGTCATGAGCAATTAGGGGTCACGTCTATTTGATTCACAATTGTTCAATTGAATATGTAATTAGCATTGTTTAATTGCAATTGGATCTTTAGCACATCATAATGTCATCTATGTACACACTTAAAATAGTGACTCCCCCTAAATTGAATGCTTAATGAAAAGTGTGTGATCTCCTTCACTTTGCTTATAGCCACTAACTATCATCACCTCGGCAAATCGTCCAAACTAAGCATGTGGGGATTGTTTCAACCCATATAATGCCTTTTTTAATCGATAAGTCTTGTTCTTGTCAACCCCACTAAATCCCAATGGAATGCTCATATAGATCTACGTGTATCCTTTTGCGACTAATCTTCCTTTATTGCGTTTTAAGGACCTATCTGCCTTAAATTTTACTACATACACCCACTTAGACCCTATTGTTTTCTTCCCCTTTGGTAAATCAATCACTTCCCAAGTCCTATTCTTCTCTAATGCATTCATTTTTGCTTCCATAGCAAGTCTTCATTCTTTCTTTGATAATACTTCAAACAATGAGTTAGGAATAGAAACTGTGTTTAAGGTGGAAAGGAAACTTTGATGGCTTGGATAAAACTTCTCAAAAGACATAAAGTGAGACACTAGGCATAGGGGTTTTTTGGTGCATTCTCGGTTCTTTTTTCTTACAGCAATAGGTAGATGTAGGTCTTGGTTAAGGCCAAGAGGCTCGGGACAAGGTGGTTCAAGGTTACTAGAAGGATGAACTGTTGCTGGTGTAGAATTCAGATTGGATTCACTCGTTGTTATCTCATTTTTAGAGCTCGGTTCAGAAGATTGTTCTTGCCTTGTAGTCACGATGGGGTCTCCTATCCTTGTATACACTTTGGTCAAACCGAAACTAGTCAAAAGTTCTACCGTCTCCTTCCCTTTTTTCTTCCAACCTATCAGATTGTACAATTGACTTTTGAGATTTAGATTTAAACAAATCTAATGATGGAAAGTATAACTCCTTATCTTCAAGTGTATGTGACTCCCCTTGAAGATAAAGAGTGGTGAAATAGGGTATATTTTCAACAAATTTAACATCGACTGAAACATAGAGTTGTCTAGTAAGTGGACAATAACATTTATAACCCTTTTGAGTATATGAGTACCCCACAGAGACACTTAAGAGCACGAGGATCTAACTTCCTACGGTTATGACTATGAATATGGATGAAGGAAGTACACCTAAAGACCCGAGGAGTGAGATTGAAGGAAGATCGAATATTGGAGTAAAATTTAGGCAGGTTTTCAAGTAGACTTTGAAATCCCAAGACCCGAGAAGGAATTCTATTTATGGCATAAGCTGATGTGAGTACAATTTTTCCCCAATATCTTTTTAGCACATTTTGTTGAAACAATAAGGCTCTAGTGCACTCAAGAATATGTCGGTTTTTTCTCTTTGCCACTTCATTTTGTTGTGGAGTGGTGATACAAGATGATTCATGTATGATTCCCTCTTTTTGGAAATACGAACTAAAGATTTGATTGAAATAATCTCGAGCATTGTCAAAACGAAAGTGTTTTATCTTGGTGCCAAATTGATTTTGAATCATTGCATGAAAGTTAGGAAAAATATGACTCACATTAGACTTATTTTTGAGTAAATAGATCTAAGAGACTCTTATGCAATCATCAATAAACGTTACAAACCACTTAAACCCAAAGATGTTTGGAATAGTTGATGGTTCTCAAATATCACTATGGATTAAAAAGAAAGGAAAAGAAGATCTTTTATTATTAATGGGAAATGGTACATGAGTGTGTTTTGCATACTCACAAATATCATAATGAAAAGACTAAACATCAAATCCCTTAAATAGAAAGGGAAACGTTATTTTCAATGTAGTAAGAGATATATGACCTAAGCATCTATGATGTAAACATATGACATCCTCATTGGAAGAAGAAAACAATGTGGACATAGCGGATTCACTGAATTTTGGTTGACTTGATGTATCTAAGTAGTAGTCCATTATGTTCCTCAACAAGTCCAATCTTCTTCCTCAAAACCTGGTCTTGAAATTCACAACAAGAATCATGGAATATAACATAGCCAGTTAGATCTTTTGTAAGTTTTTTTATGGAAACCAAATTTATAGATAATTGGGGAACATGAAGAACATTTTTAAGCACTAGTTTTAGGTTACTTTGGACATCTCCTATTTCTACTATTGTGGTTGTAGAACCATCAACAACAACAATCTTTCTATTGCTAGAACATGGATTATAGGTTTTGAATTGATTTAAAAGATAGGTCATATGATCCGTAGTACCAGAGTCAAGGATCCAAGCATTCCTAAGATCATTACCTAAAGCATTTAACTCAAGAGAGTTTAGATACTCACCTGAAAGAGTCAATGAACACATACCCTGATTCGTTGGTTCAGAGTTGTTAGTGGCCGATTTTTCAACAGTCCTCATCATACCTTTAATCTTCTCAATTTTCTCCATATTAAATCCTCTAAACGATTGAGTTGGGTCTTGAATTGACACATGAGCTTGCCTTTGTTGACCACCTTTCTATCCCCATTCACAACTGGATGGTTTCCCATGTAATTTTCAGCATCGTTCTTTGGTGTGCCGTGGTTTCTTGCAATATGTGCACCACAACTCTTCACGATCCTTTCGCACACTTGACCGATTGGTCTTGTCTACAACAGTTTTGTCTAATACCATCTCCTGAGGTTTAGAGCTTAGAAGAGCATAATTTTCAATTGAAGGTGACTTTAACATAATGCCTTTGCGGCTCTCTTCTGCACAAACTAGGGATATTTCTTCAATTAGAGAGGGAAATTCAAGTCTACTCAGAATCTGAATTCATACAAGATTAAATTCAAAATTTAGACCAATCAAGAAATCATAAAATGAGTCCCTTTCTATATACTTTTTGATGACCATTGCACATTTACTACAGTTCAAATCAAGTGTCCTGTAATAATCTATTCTTGCCACTGGTTTTCTAGAAAATTGGCATACTCTTATCACCATTTTCGTCTCTTGTTTTGCTCCTGTTGTCTTTGTCTTGATATCATATATAAGGGCTACATCATTGACCTTAGAATATGTCTCATGAAGAGTATCCTAAATTGCCTTTGCTGTAGGAAGAAACATACATGTATCACTGATTTTAGGAGTCATAGAATTCCATAACCATGACATGATCATTGAATCCTCTTCTTTTCACAGTTCAAATCTTGGTATTTTGCTCTCCAGTGTTGGCTTTAGTAGATGACCTAAATTTCCTTTTCCTCTCAGGAATGTTCGAACTAGTTAAGACCACTTCAAGTAATTTTTTCCATTTAGTCTATATGCTCCTTAGATGTTCTGAAGCTCTATTGCGCTTTGTGTAATATGATTTTCCTCCATGATGGAATATGATCAAATAGTAGGAGAAAACAAAAAAAACGCATACAACAATGAAGATTGAAAAAAAACAATTACGGAAGTAACCAGCAATTAAGGCTGAGATTAACAAGAATCAAGAAATGATGAGCCAAACTCAAATCTTTGTCGTGTCGACGAAGCAAACTAGCGGCCAAAGAAACCCTAGATCCTCACATGGAAGGGAAGCAAAGAGGTTTTAATAAGTTCGACCAAAAGAAACCCTAGATCGTAGTAAGTCCCATCGGCGACTCACGGCAATCGTAGATCGTGCCACTGTAGTTCATGCGAGTTCACCTACTAACTCCAAGCACACTTCGACGACTCATGGGTGAGAGAGCTAGTCAAGTTTAAGAGAATTTCGATGATGAAGGTCGAAAAATTAGGATTCTTGTAATGAAGGCTAGAAAAAATTAGGGTTCTAGTGATGAAGACTAGAAAAAAAATTACGATTTTGTAACCTTAGTTGCTTTGATACCATGTTGAATAAAAAGATTTTTTATTAATTCTGTAAAACATATCTCTGTTATAATCTTTTCTAGTCTATATATACAATTTTTGTTATACTCAAAAAGGAAACAATCTATATATAGCTAATTATAACAATTATTTATAACTAATTCCCTTAACTTATTAGCCTTGATTTCCTTCACTAACTTTTCTGAAATATTTTCTAAGATTACTTATATTAGATTTCCTACATTTAAAACAATTTGTTTTTGTATTCTTTGATGATATTCTTGTTTATAGTGTGGACATGGAAGTTTATTCGCAGCATTTACGTAGGGTATTGACCTTATTGCATAATAATCACTTTGTTGCTAATTGGAAGAGGGGTGTTTTTGGTGAGTCTTCCATAGAGTATCTTGGCTATATTATTTCAACTGCCAGTGTTAGTATAGACCCAAAGAAAGTTGCCAGTGTTCTTTCTTGGCCTGTTCCAACTAATTTGAAAGGTGTGCATGAATTTTTGGGACTTTCGGGCTATTGTAGGTGATTTATTAAAGATTATGGGAAGTTAGCTCGGCCACTTACCAATTTATTGAGAAAAGATAATTTTATGTGGTATGACAAAGCTTGATTCTCTTTTCAACAGTTGCATCATGCTTTGACTTTTGCCTTGTTTTTTGCTATGCCTAGTTTTACTAGGCCTTTTGTTATTGAATGCAATGCTTTGGGAAATGGCATTGGTGCAATTTTAACGCAAGATGGACAACCAATACCCTTTTATAGTAAAGCTCTTGTGGATAGAACATTGTTGAAATATGCATATGAGAAGAAATCAATGGCCTTAGTTTTTGCCATTAATCATTGGTGTCCTTATTTGTTAGGATGTAAATTCTTGGTGTGGACTAATCAAAAGAGTTTATGTCGTTTACTTACACAGCAAATATTTACTCTAAATCAGCAACATTGGTTGTTTAAGTTGTTGGGGTATGATTTTGAGATTCAATACAAAAGTGGAAATGATAATTGGGCCGCTGATGCTCTTTCCAAATTTTTTATGACGAATCAGTCAAAGGTTGTATGGCTATTAATGGTCTGATCTGGACTAATTTAGAAGCTATTAGATTTACTTTATTGCAAGACCATGTTTTACACAATAAATTGCAATGGTTGCACGATGGCAAAGATGCTGGCCGGGGGTTTTGTTTAGTCAACGATATGTTATACTATAATAACCAATTGGCTGCTCCTGCTAGGAATTGATGGTTTTATGCATTTTTGCATCAATTCCGTACTTCTCCTATAGGTGGTCATGCTAGGGTTGTCAAAACTTACAGTTGGCTTACTGCTAATTTATTTTGGTTCGGCATGAAGGAAGATGTGGCTGAGTTTGTTGCTTCATATGCAATCTATTGGCGAAATAAGGCTCAACATATGGCTCTTACTGGTCTACTTCATCCTCTTCCTATTCCATCTGCTATATGGGAGGATATTTCTCTAGTTTTCATTACCAGTTTGCCTAAATCTAGAATGTATAATGTGGTTTTGGTAGTTGTTGATCGTCTTACTAAATATGCTCATTTTATTCTATTTCATCATCCTTATACTGCTAAAATGGTTGCTGATGTTTTCATGAAGGAAGTTTTCTGGTTACATGGCATTCCTCCCTCCATTGTGACTGCTTGGGATTCATTGTTTCTTAGCAATTTTTGGCACAAGCTATTTAAATTGCAGCATACTCCTCCACTTTAGCGTATCATATCATCCTGAACCGGACAGGCAAACCAAAGTCCTTAATTGATGCTTGAAATGCTATTTATCGTGTTTTGCTTTTGAGCAACCAAAGTCTTGGGCATCCTAGTTGGATTGGGCTGAATATTCATATAACATGTCTTATCATACTTCTGCTCATAAGCCTTGTTCATTGCAAACGTTTTTGCTGGAGTCTTCTGTTCCCATGCCTACTTCCGATGTTGCTCTTTTACTTCAGAACCATGCCACACTTATTCAACAATTGCAATCTAATTTGGAACAGGCTCAACTTCGAAATTGTCGCTCTACTAATAGACATCATGATACGAACTACGCCCACGTGTGACAAAACCCAATACTAATACGTTTAGAATTGCAACCCAAGATGCCAAAACAAACAAGTGGAACCGCGACCCGTTGCCTATAAGTGAGGCAAGATCCTTGGTATATTCTGTTGACGCCACAATCGGGATGAAAGACCGATTAATAAGTCTGGATGAATGCCACGGAAGAAATCCGATAAGTTCAAGAGAAGTTCTTTAGAGAACCAAGAGAGGAATTCTCTCAAAATGTGTTATTCAATCTTGTATGTGTGTTCTATGTTCTGTTTACAACCCTAGCAGCTTATATTAGGGTTTACAACTCGTAATAATAAAAGCCCAAAACGACGTAACATTATAAAGTCGCAGAAAAATAACAAACAGGAAATGAAAGCCGATGGCGTAGGATGTACACCGGGTATAAAGGCCAGTGGCGTAGTAAGCCGGCGTAGTCCTCTTGTCGCGTGCGAATGGCAACGCCGGTTCAAGGTCTGCAGTGTTTAAGCCAGCGTTGTCAAGGCTGGCAGCTTTGACCTCCTATGCTTTGATCTCCTTGAATGACTTGTACAAATGCAAGTTCATTCTCATGGTTGCTCCAATCCTTTCCGACTTCTTGGGCATCCTTTATCAACCCATTAAGTGCTTTCTTGAATCGTTTCGCTCGAGTTCTTGTGATCGGTCCAGGTGGCACTTCAAGAGGATCTACATTCCACCTTCTGGCTTGGCTCTCATCATGTCTCTCATCATTCCCCTCCTCTTGAAAAGGATTTGTCCTCAAATTGTCGCCTACATCAAAAGGACTCAGATCAATAATATTAAAAGCAGCACTTACTTGATACTCACCTGGCAAATCTATCTTGTATGCATTATCATTGATGCGTTCAAGAATTTGAAATGGTCCATCGCCTCTAGGAAGTAATTTAGATCGACATTGCACAGGAAATCGCTCTTTGCACATGTGAACCCAAACCTAGTCTCCAGGTTCAAAGACAGCTTGTCGACGACCCTTGTTACCATCTAGATTAACATATTCAGAAATAGGCAGAGGTGATAAATCCAAAGGAGTTAGTGGATTAAAAACATACACAATTTCAAAAGGAGTAAACTTAGTAGCAGAATGCATTATGTGATTATAGGCAAATTCAACATGCGGCAAACAATCCTCCCAACTTTTAATGTTCTTTTTAATGACTGCCCTTAACAAAGTAGATAAAGTTTGATTTACTACCTCAGTTTGACCATCAGTCTGTGGATGACAAGTAGTAGAAAACAATAGCTTAGTTCCTAACTTAGCCCATAGGGTCTTCCAGAAGTAGCTCAAGAACTTAGCATCTCTATCCGATACGATTGTTCTGGGCATACCATGCAATCTCACAACTTCCCTAAAGAACAAAATAGCAATATTGCAAGCATCATCTGTTTTGTGGCAAGGATGAAATGTGCCATCTTAGAAAATCTATCCACGACTACAAAAATAGAGTCTCGACCATGCCTAGATCTGGGTAATCCTAACACAAAATCCATGGAAATATCTACTCAAGGCTTATGAGGAATGGGAAGTGGGGTATAAAGCCCATGAGGTTGGACTCTAGATTTTGCTTGCTTACAAGTGACACATCGCTCATAAATCCTCTCAACATCTCGTTTCATGTGAGGCCAATAAAAGTGTTCCTGCAAAACCCCTAAGGCTTTAGTTACTCCAAAATGCCCCATTAAACCTCCTCCATGAGACTCCCTCACTAATAATTCTCTTAACAAACAATTTGGAATGCAAAGTTTATTCTCCCTAAACAAGAATCCTTCATGCTTATAAAATTTACCATGACCACTCTTCTTACAATGCACGCTCTTCACAAAAATCTCGATCAGCAGCATACAATTCTTTTATATGCTCAAAACCAAGCAATCTAGAACTAAGAGTAGAGATAAGAGCATACCTTCTAGAAAGTGCATCAGCAACGACATTCTCTTTACCTTGCTTATAGTGGATGACATAGGGAAATGTTTCGATGAACTCCACCCAACGAGCATGCCTTTTGTTTAGCTTATGTTGTCCCTTCAAGTACTTCAAAGATTCATGATTAATGTGGATCACAAACTCTTTTGGCCAAAGATAGTGTTGCCAAGTCTCCAGCGCTCGAACCAATGTATATAACTCCTTGTCATAAGTAGGGTAGTTCAAGGTTGTCCCACTTAGCTTCTCGCTAAAGAATGAAATTGGTCTTCTCTCCTGCATGGGCACTACTCCAATACCTATTCCTGAAGCATCACACTCAACTTCAAAAGTTTTAGACAAATTAGGTAAAGCAAGTAATGGCGCACGAGTCAGCTTATTTTTAAGAGTCTGAAAGGCCTTCTCTTGTTGCTCTCCCCATCTGAACCCCACGTTCTTCTTGATTACTTCAGTAAGTGGTGCTGAAATCCTTCACAAACCTCTTATAAAAGCTCGCTAGTCCATGGAAACTCCACACATTACTTACATAAGTTGGACTAGGCCATTCTTAGATCGCACAAATCTTCTCTTCATCAACCTGTATTCCTTATGCACTAACAATAAAACCAAGAAACACAAGTTTGTCTATGCAAAAAGTGCACTTTTTGAGGTTAGCTCATAATTGCTCCTTTCAAAGCACTTCTAAAACGTCCCTCAAGTGAGATATATGGTCTTCCAAACTCTTGCTGTAAATGAGGATATCATCAAAATAAACAACTACAAATTTTCCAATAAAAGTCCTTAAAAGATGGTTCATAAGTCTCATAAAAGTACTAGGTGCATTAGTTAAACCAAAAGGCATTACTAACCACTCATACAATCCGTACTTCGTCTTAAATGCGGTTTTCCCTTCATCACCTTCTTTCATTCTAATTTGGTGATATCCGCTTTTCAAATCAATTTTGGAAAAGACACTAGACCTATGTAACTCATCTAACATGTCATCTAAGCGACGAATGGGATGGCGATACTTTACTGTGATGTTGTTGATGGTGCGACAATCAACACACATTCTCCATGACCCATCCTTCTTAGGCACCAAAATCACATGCACTGCACATGGGCTCATGCTTTCTCTTATGTAGCCCTTCTTCATTAATTCACTGACCTGCCTTTGGAGTTCCTTTGTCTCCTCTGGATTACTCCTATAAGCTGGTTTGTTTAGAATAGATGCTTCGGGTACAAGGTCAATCTGGTGCTCAATACCACGAATAGGTGGTAACCCCTTTAGAATCTCCTCAAGGAAGACATCTTCAAAGTCCTGCACAATAGACACAACCACACTAAGCAAAAAGTTAAAAAGTTCGTTAGTATTCAAACAAGTTTCCTTAAAAACCAGCAACAACATAGGTTGCTTCATCACTAACGCTCTCCTCACTACACTCGCTCTTGTAAGGCTGCACTCTCCTTTTGCAAGGCTGCACTCTCCTTTTCACTCACCACCAAAGTTGATCCCCATTCAACTTGGTCTCTCACGCTCTTTCCAGCCTTCCTCTCTTTTTCCTTTTGATATCGACTTTTGTGTTCCTTTTCTTTTTCGATGTCTTTTGCTCTCTCACTCTCCCTCTGTTTTTCACTCACCTTATATTTCGCAAAAGATTATTGTAGCTGCAACTGATCCTCATACACTTGTTTAGGTGTTAAGGGTTTGAGATTTTAAAGCTTTTTCCATGGTGAACAAGTGTATACTTATTAGAAAAGCCTTCATGAACAACCTTCCTATCAAACTGCCATGGTCTCCCCAACAACACATGACACGCCTGCATCGGCACTGTAAACACCCCATTTTTGCCCTCGGAATCAAATATTCTCAATAAAAATCAATTTTTCAATTTTTCCTAATTTTTTTCAATTTTTCCTAATTTAGCATAAAATAATAAAAATGTTCAAAAAAATAAAAATAAATAGGAAAACACTTCAATTTTGAAAAATGATTTCAAAAATGGCAATAATAAATAATAAACAATTTTTACAAATTTTTGGAATTTTCAAAAAATACAAAAAATGGAAAAATCGCATTGCATATATGCAATTTGCGAAAATAAAAAAATCAGGAAAGTGGGCTAGCTCAGCTGGTCCGGACCGTGGCTAGGCGCGCGCGCAGGGGGGCGAGGTCGGGCGTTCGAATCGCGGGAGAAGCAATTTTCGCGTTTTGCAATTTTCGACTTGTCCAGGACACGTGGCGGCCTCTGATTGGCTGGAAAAAACGCACGTGCCGGGCGCGTGATCATCCCCTACCTCGAGCTCGAGATCGCCGGCGAGGAAAAAATTCGTATTTCGGCCGTTTTGATCCGATTTTTTTGCACGAATCCAACAGATCTTCAACAGAAATGAGATAAACACTATCTAATTGGAATCAAATCGCAACAAATCGTTAGATAGGCACGGATCGGAGTTGGTTTTTCAACCGAAAGTCCGATCAGCTTCAATCGGAGGAAATCCGAGCTTATCCAGCTCGATTTCAAACGCCTATAAATAGAGGAGGAGGTGAAGAAGCCAAATCAGATATCAGAATTGCGAGAGAGAGAGAAAAGAGCATGAATCGGAGGAAACCCAAAGCCGCGACCGCCGATCGGAGTTCAAACCGCCGTAAGGAGACGTTCTGGGAGTGAACCACCACCACCATCGGACTCAGCACCCTCAAGAAGCTAAGATTCGACACTTCACCCGCCGCAAACGACCGCCGGAATGCCGCGAACGAGCCTTCTCCGCCGCCGTGTCCGACCGATCCGACCCGACCCGATTCAACCCGACCCGCGCACCGATCCGGATCCAAGTAATTCGGATTTTCCGGATTTTTTTTATTATTATTTATTTATTCATTTTATTTTTTTTTGTTTATTTATTTATTTATTTTGAATTTATTATTTTTTATTATTTGTTTTGGTTATTTGGTTATTTGTTTTTGTTATATTTTTGATAAATAGAAAAAATGTAGAAATTAGATTTTTTTTTTTAGAATTTAATAATGTAAAGTAATGTAAATAAAAATAAAAAAATAAAAAAAAATAATAATAAAATGAAGAAAAACAATAAAAATATCAGGGAAGTAATAATGAAGTTTTAAAATAAAATAGAAAGTTAACTTAGGATGAAAATTTCAAAAAAAAAATTATAAAAATCATAAAAAAAAAACTTACAAAAATCATAAAAAAATCATGAAAAATTATAAAACTCATAAAAATCATAAAGAAATTCAAAAAAATAAAAAAAAAATAGAAAAAGAAAAGTTTTAGCACTTAGAAAAATCCTTTTCTTCAAATAAACTCAAAATTGATGTTTTCCCTCAAAAATCATTTTCAAAAATCAAAGTCAAGGTTTAGGCTTAGAAATTTTTTAGAAAAACCCCAAAGACGTTAAGAACTTAAATCAAAAGAGTTTGCAAGAATTAAAATTCATCAACAAATCTAAAGGTTTTCAAAAAAGCGAACTACGGCTTGTTTGATCCTGAGTAGCAGGTACGTAGGCACCCATTCGGGTCAACCCCTAAAATGAATGAAAAATCTTTTTTCTTGAAATAATTCAAAAAACATAATAAAAGTAACAGAAACACAATGAAACATGTTTCTAAAGATGAACAATTTTAGGAGATTAGGTGGTAACCGCATAGGTTTTAATAGGTTAGCCTCCGGACTTAGAAACTCTGGTTTTCCCTTTTTCTCTTCTCACAAAAACGAGAAGAGGAAATAACGACGACTAGTAGTCTAAATTAAGACTAATCCGCTCCTTTAGTCTTAATTCACTTTTCCCAACAACAGTTGGGTGGCGACTCCAAAAATCAAACGAAATTCCTAACTCAAGTCGAGGATCTAGATTAGATGAGCATAGGGTCTAGTTTAGATCGGATTAGGAATGGGAATTCAAAAATTAGACTCGACAGGATGGCGACTCCACTGGGGACCCATGCCAGTGGGCTAAGCCACCTGAATCTTCGAATTGTTCTCTTTAAATGTGTTTCAATCGTTACTCTGTTACTAACTCTGCAGAATTTAAATTAGATTTTAGTTTTCTTTCACTGTGGGGGTTTTTGCATGCATACATATGTTTGTGTGAGTAGATGCGGTCGAACCCGGACCGTCCTAGAAAACTAAGACGGGGAGCCATTGTGTAGGTTTCGGGCGAAGTGAGTTGATTCACCGTTCGGGACCGATTAGACTACCCCACCCTATGCTTCGATATGGCCTGAGATCCATTTCTTCGAGAATGCGTGAGGCCATAGAGCTCGGGAACCAGTTAGAACCACCCTACTTGCATACATAACATCGTACAAGGGGTTGACAAATTGAATGACAATGTATTGGTTTGTTGTTTTGTCCTTGGAGTTCATGACTATTTCCCTGTAATGTTTTCATAGTTCTTGTTGTAACTAGGTTGTTTCCTATTGTAATAGATGGCTAGCAGTGCAGTTGACTGCTTCCTCCGCAAAGAAATTCGGGTGTACAAACCTTTGGACCCAAAATTGGTACTGGACCACTGGTTTACCTTGTATAACCCAGAGGAGCAAGCCTTCATCCAACAAAAGATCGGCCCCGTCCTCTCACTGACTAAGACAGAGGCGAATTTGCCTATGGTCCGGGCCAAGCTCCAGTTATGGGAGATCGAGCCCGCAGCTTTCTTCATCGGACCGCATGAGATCACCCCTACCCTGGAGGAGTATACCCAGTTGCTACAGGCTCCAGCACTGACTGATCAGATTTACACGCCAGACCTTGAGGCCGGGCCAGCCGGTACCTTCAGCAGACTGCTAGGCATCCGCAAAACAGCGCTCAATAAAGCCCTGGCAGACTGTAACGGGTATTGCATACGCATGGATGATCTAGAAGCCTGGTTTATTGCCCGAGAAGACAATGGGGACAGAAAGGACATCTTGTGTGGGGACCCTAATACTTACAGACAGAGGAGGGTAAACGCCTTCATTTTGACGGCCTTCGCCACTATTTTGTTCCCCGCTGGAACTTTCTATATTCACTATCGGGTTGCAGAGCTGGTAACCCAATTCCTGGAGGGAAAATCTTACATCCCGGCTCTACTGGCTGAACAGATCCGAAACCTGAATTTCCTCAAGAAGAAGGGTCAGGGGATCCTCCGCTCCAGCATCAACCTTCTGCTGATATGGTTCGTAAGCCACCTCAAATGCTTCGGGCTGAACATGGTCAGGAAAACCCTAACCCAACAGGTGGATCTTGTGGATTCTTGTATAGAAAAGGTGAAGTTACCCGACGACATTACCAGCCACAGTTGGGTAGATCTGCTTAGAAGCCTTAGCGCCGAAGATATTCTATGGACAGCCAGGTGGAGTTGCTGCAATAAAATCATCTTAACCTGCAGTAATTTCCAAGCAGTACCATTAATTGGGATCAACGGATGCATCGGATATCACCCCAACTCCGTAGTCCGCCAATTCGGTACCGTCCAAGACATAGTTTACCGGCCTTCACTCGAAGCAGTCACCTTTGAGTATCAGGATCCGAACCTGTTGGTAGCCGAGAAATTTGCTAAGCTAGCAGAGGTCAAAGCACTTTGGGAAGCCAGAATCGAAAGCCTAAACGTGGACCTCGGGGAGTTAGATGGCGAAGTGGGAAAACACCGAGCCACCAGAGAGTTTGTAATCCGCCAGCTATACCAGACAGGAGAAAGAGCATACCGGGTTCCAGACGTCACCCAACCAAGACCAGATAAGATCAATCCAGAAACAGAGGTCTACCTGGAGCAGGTCAAGGCCCGGATGGAAGTGTACTTCGAAGCTGCGGATTATAAGAAAGACATCTGGAAGGGACGCTTCAAGGAATCTGACCAAAGAAACAAGGCCTTAGAAGCACAATTGGAGAAATCCCAAGCCAAGGTCAAAGAACTAGAAGCTATCATCAGTGGGAAACCTGAGCCTCCACAACAGAAGACAAAGAGAGCTAGGAAATAGATTATCATTGTAATCTTTCATTTTTATTTGAACTCCGGAATTATTAATAAAAGTAAAGTTTTGATAATACATTGTCAATTAGTTGTCAACCCTCTTTATCTTTTAGCATTCGCGTGACACATGCATTTCATTCTTGCATTCATCACACTAAAAATAAAAAATAAAATGCGAATCCAGGTATCAAAATAGCTTCCAAGCAACCGAACCCGCCCAGAAGCCTAGTCCTTACACGCTCAAGAGCAAAAATGGCCAACAGCAGTGACAACCGCAATAACACTAACGCTGAAGCTGCCTCAGACTCCAGGATCATATCCCTAGAGCAGACGGTCCAACAGTTGGCTGCCCAAGTTCACCTCTTGACTGAAAGCATCGGCCTCCTACGCAACACCCAGTCGACTCAAGAAGAGTATTCAGGGGCCAGGAAGGGAAAAGCTGTGGAGGGACAGCCTCCGGAATACGAAGAAATCAATTCCCACTTAAACCCAGCCTTCGAGTATGAGCCGAAGGTCAGCCAGGGGCCGACCTCTGATGATCTGAAAAAGGAGATGGAAGAGAGACAAAAGGAGATGGAGAAGCGACTCTTCCAGCAGCTCAATGACAAAATGAAAACTATTGAAGGCCCCGATGGTTTTGAACAGGCCGGAATCACCAACCTGCCAGCATATAGGGAGGAAGCATACCCTGATAAGTTCAAGACCCCAGATTTTGAGAAGTATGATGGGACCGGCTGTCCCAAGATGCATACCAGGCTATATGCCCGGAAGATGAGCAAGTATGCTCAATATGATCAACTCATGCTCCAGACCTTCCAGGACAGCCTCACAGGCCCTGCATTGGTCTGGTATGCTCACCTTGACTTCAACATCATCAACACCTGGGAAAAGCTAGCCCGGGCCTTTTATGATCAGTACAAGTTTAACATAGAAGTTGCCCCATCTGTAATCGATCTGGGGAGTCTCCGAAAAAGACATACTGAGCCGTTCAAGGAATATGCTCAACGCTGGAGGGCCCAAGCTGCCAGGGTAGCCACTCCGATATCTGAAAAGGAACTGACATCCATATTTGTCAATACCTTGGAAAAAAACTTATTTTTCACATTTAATCGGCCAGACATCCTCCAGTTTTGCAGAAGTAGTGGCTGCAAGTTGCAGGATTGAGAATGCCATCACCACCGGCAGGCTCCAATCAATGGAACCTCCTAGGGTCGCACCAACCCAAAGGCCCTTAGGAGGGAACAGAGTTAAAGAGCCCACAGTCAGTACAGTGCATTCGAGTAAGGCAGAAAAACCTGGGACTCGAGTGACTTTCCAGACCCCGAATACCCCAGCCCAGCAACCAACGATGGGCCATGCACAAGCTGCCAGGCCCCCAAGGCAGTTCACTCCAATCCCCGTACCGCTCAGTCAAGTCTTCGCTCGGTTGAAGGCAGACAACTTGATAAGCTTCGAACTCCCCAACGACCGATACAGGCCCAAGAACTTTGATTCCAACCTCAAGTGTGACTACCACATAGGTCAAGAAGGACACTCCACAGATAGGTGCTGGAGGCTCCGGCACAAAATCCAAGACTTGATTGACGCAGGGATCGTACAATTGGATTTTGTAAACACTCCAGCACCCAATGTCAACACCAACCCGTTGCCTAATCACAGGCCTACCATCAACATGGTCACATCAGAAGAGTCAGCACCCAAAGAAGCCATCAAACAGAATCCGGCTAAGCAACCCGTTTCGGGAGAGACTCCAAAGGTGCACATTAAAAAAAGATGGTTATCCGGGGACCCTACGGTTGGCACTTTAGGAGAATTACATGGGAAGTTTCAGTACCTGGTGAACTATTCTTACACCCCAACTGAGCAAGGGCCGCCTAGTGGGTGGGGGCCGGAATTTGAGAAGGAGGACAATCTAGCAAAAGAAGAGGGGAAGACTGTCAACATGATTAACTCCCATCAGAAGCCCAAGGTCATACGATGCTATGAGGGACAGTCAGTGGAAGTGCAAATCCCAAAGAAAAAATATGTATTCAATGTCCCTGTACCAGCAGAGAATTACAAGGCTGCACCATTCGACTATCGGGCCCTCGAACAAGAGCGACCTCCTATAGTGGGAGGTATCACCCGCTCTGGGAGATTATACGATCCCAAGTATAAGAGCCCGACTGAAGAACCCAATACAGAGAAAACAGAGGAAGAGGGAGAAGGTCTTGCTGCATTTACAAAGATGGTAAAAGCCAGCGAATACAGGATCATGGAACAATTGAATAAAGTTCCCGCGCAGATATCTCTCATGGGCCTCCTTACTACATCTGAGCCCCACAGGGAAGCACTCTTTAAAGTGCTAAAACAGATTCAAGTCCCGGAGGGTATTGCTACAGACAAGATGGGTTACGTGGCGAACTCTATCTTTACCATGGATCAGATATCTTTCTCTCCAGAAGAGCTAGGAGAAGAGGGAGACCGACATACCAAGCCACTATTAATAGTGATCTGGTGCAATGATACCATCGTCTCCCGAGTACTTATTGACAACGGATCATCCCTCAATGTATGCCCATTGGCAACACTTGACTTATTGGGGGTCGATCCAAGCAACATAAAACCTAGCTCCACAGTGGTCAGAGCCTTCGACGGGTCAAAGAGAGACATTGTGGGGGAAGTAAACCTACCAGTGGAAATCGGTCCACAAGTATTTCACATCTCCTTCCAGGTCCTCGACATCCCAAGGTCTTTCAACTTGCTCCTGGGACGGCCTTGGATACATGCTGCTGGTGCCATTCCCTCTAGTCTCCACCAAAAGGTCAAATTCATCACGAATGGGCAGATAGTTACGGTACTGGGCGAGCAGGATAACGCCATATACAAAGAGACTGCCATACCTTACATTGGGGATGAAGGTTCAGAAGACCTGGGGCTGCAGATTTTCAACGAAGTGAATATGGTGACCAGCAAGGAGGGTCATCAGTTTAAAGGGGGGCAGCACGGGACCTTCGGATTGGGATATGTTCCTACAGCCGCGGAGAAAGCACAAGCCAGGGGCAGAGTGAAGGGGAAACTGATTGACACCCGGATGTGCATCCCACCTCTCCGACAATCTTTTAGGAAGGCAAACACCATTCAAAAGCTTCAAATAAACGAAGAGGGCAACAACAAAGGGGAGTCAATATCCCGCGTGATCAACCAACATCCAGCTCTGAACAACTGGTTTTGTTGTCCTATCAATAGCGCTAGGTTAGCTCAAGAGTAGGAAGAATTATTGAACAAATTTTATTGAGACTATTTATTGAACTCCATTATGGTTTATTTCTTTCATATATAATTTCATTTTTTTTATGTCACTCAGATCTCCTACCATCGAACATCAGGGATATTTCGCGCAAGTAGAACGTAAAAACACTGATATCGTTTCCAACGCTGCTGGGTCAGTTGTTGAAGACGATATCCTAGACCACGAAATAATACAAGAAAATTGGCTAAAACATGAACAAAGCGGAATCTCGATAGACGAGCTTGTGGAGACAGTAAATCTAGGAAGCATGCAAAACCCTAAGAACCTCAAGATCGGGACCAGTTTGAGTGCCGAGCAAAAATGTGAGATCATCGAGCTATTAATCGAATATGTAGAGTTTGCCTAGTCATATGGCGACATGCTAGGGCTAGACCAGTCGATAGTAGTTCATAGGCTTCCCACAAAGGAAGATGTCAAACCTAAAAAACAAAAACTAAGAAGATTTAGGCCCGACATCTTGCTAAAAATCAAAGAAGAAGTCAAGAAACTACTGGAAGTAGGGTTCATCGAAGTATCCGACTACCCAGAATGGGTGGCAAATGTAGTCCCCGTTATCAAAAAGAACGGAAAAGTGCGCGTATGCATGGACTTTCGGGACTTAAACCAAGCCACGCCAAAGGATAACTTCCCCCTACCTCATATTGATGTTCTAGTGGATAACACCGCGGGAAACCATCTCTTCTCATTCATGGACGGTTTCTCAGGATACAATCAAATAAAAATGGCCGATGAAGACAAGACCAAGACAACCTTCATCACAACATGGGGGACTTTCTGTTACAAAGTCATGCCCTTCGGTCTGAAAAACGCCGGGGCAACATATCAGAGAGCCATGGTCGCCATCCTTCACGACATGATGCATCGAGAGGTTGAAGTATATGTCAACGACATGATAGCCAAATCCAAAGAAGGAGAAAGCCATGTAAATATCCTGAGGAAGTTGTTCAAACGATTGAGGAAGTTCCAGCTTAAGTTAAACCCGGAAAAATGTACTTTCGGGGTTACGACGGGGAGATTGTTAGGGTTCGTCATCAGCCAGGAGGGCATTCAGATTGACCCTGACAAGGTAAAGTCTATATTAGAGTTGCCTTCCCCACATTCCGTTAAAGAAGTAAGAAGCTTGCTGGGGAGATTAAATTATATAGCTCGGTTTATCTCACAACTCACCGACAAATGCCGGCCGCTATTCCGTCTGTTGAAGAAGAACGCCGCAATAGAATGGGACGACGAATGTGAAGAAGCGTTCAGAACAATCAAAGACTATCTTATAAAACCCCCGGTCTTGATAGTCCCGAAACAAGGAACACCTTTATTCTTATACCTCACCATACTCCCCGAATCCATGGGGTGTGTGTTGGGGCAGAAAGATGAAGAGGGAAGAGAACGTCCCATATATTATTTGAGCAAGAAGTTCACAGATGGGGAACAAAGATACTCAGAGGTGGAGAAGACGTGTTGTGCGTTAATTTGGGTCATGTATCGACTAAGGCAATACACCCTTTACTATCATGTTGAGCTGTTGACAAGACATGATCCCTTGAAATACTTGGCAGAGAAGCCAGCATTGATGGGTAGAATCTCTAAATGGCAGATGCTTCTATCCGAGTTTGACATCACGTATGTAAATCAAAACTCGATAAAGGGACAAGCCTTAGCCGATCAGTTGGCCGAACACCCTGTCGAGACAGATACCCAAGAAATACAAGTCCGATTTCCGGACGAGAACATATTAACAGTAGAAGATATGCCGGTAGAAGACTCTGGGAGAGAGCAGAATGGTGGGTGGAAACTGTTTTTCGACGGGGCTGCCAACGTATTCGGTTGTGGGGTTGGGGCAGTATTGATATCCCCAGACGGCACTCAATTCCCGGCAGCGACAAGACTTACATTTTCCTATACCAATAATATCGCGGAATATGAAGCATGTATTCTTGGCCTCAAGATGGCCTGCCAAATGGGAATCCGCGAATTAGAGGTGTACGGAGACTCGTCGCTCATCATACTACAAACAAGAGGGGAATACAAAACTAAAGACCCCAAACTGGTACCGTACCATCAACACTTGACAGAGCTGATTGAGGAGTTAAAGGCAATCACCTTCACGTACATCCCGAGAATTCAGAATTAGTTCGCAGATGCCCTAGCCACACTAGCATCCGTGATTCAAATAACAGGAGGAGCCGAAGTACAACCGATGAAAATAGACATCGAAAGTCGGCCCGCCTATTGTTTGACAATTGAAAAGATACAAGATGATAAGCCCTGGTATCACGACATCAAGACCTTCCTCCAAGAAGGTAAATACCCTGAAATGACTAGCAAGAATGACCAAGGAACGCTCAGAAGGTTGGCAAGTCATTTCTTATTAAGTGGGTCTATACTCTACAAGAGATCATATGATACCACCCTGTTGAGATGTGTGGACAAAAATGAGGCATGCGAACTCATGAAGGAAATACATGAAGGGGTATGTGGACCTCATATGAACGGCTACATGTTGGCCCGAAAAATCATGAGGTTAGGGTATTACTGGTTAACCATGGAGTCGGATTGCATAAAGTATGTTAAGCACTGCCATCTATGCCAAGTATACGCAAACCGGATCAATGCTCCACCCAACGAGCTACATTTGTTATCGGCGCCATGGCCTTTCTCCATGTGGGGAATCGACATAATCGGCCCAATCACTCCAATGGCATCCAACGGCCACAGATTCATACTGGTAGCGATTGATTACTTCACCAAATGGGTAGAAGCGTCATCATATACCAATGTCACGAGAGGGGTAATAGTCCGCTTCTTAAAAAGGGACATAATAGCCCGATATGGAGTTCCTGAGTCAATCATCACCGACAATGGTACCAATCTCAACAATAAATCGATGACAGGTTTATGTCAACAATTCCACATAAACCACAGAAATTCAACCCCCTACCGACCTCAAATGAACGGGGCAGTAGAAGCAGCTAACAAAAATATCAAGAAGATCATCGAGAAAATGACAACAACTTACAAAGATTGGCACGAAATGTTACCATTTGCTCTCATGGCTTATAGGACTTCAATAAGAACATCTACGGGAGCTACCCCTTACTCATTGGTATATGGTGCAGAAGCAGTGCTACCGGTGGAAGTTAAGATACCATCATTCAGAATCTTGTCAGAAACTCAATTAACAGAATCGGATTGGGTAAAGAAAAGGCTTGATCAGCTGAATCTGATTGATGAAAGAAGACTTACCGCGCTATGTCATGGTCAGTGTTACCAACAGAGGATAGCCCAAGCATTCAACAAGAAGATGAGACCGCGGTATTTCAAAGAGGACGATCTAGTGCTAAGAAAAGTTCTCCCGAACGCCCAAGACTCCAGAGGAAAGTTCACTCCAAATTATGAAGGCCCGTATGTGGTAAAAAAGGTTTTGTCATGTGGTGCTCTAATATTAACTCAGATGGATGGTCCAGAATTGAGAGACCCCGTCAACACAGATGCTGTAAAGATGTACTATCCTTAGGCAAGGGAATCGAAATTTTGCTAATGTTTATGAAAGTCAATGTTCGATACAAAGTTCGTTTGAGTTGAGTTTTTATTTTTCTACAGGCAAAGCTAATATCCCTGAATGGTCAACGATCCCAATCAGTTCTCATCACAATAAATACACTTAAACACATTACCCACCACTTGGTCAATGAAAGATAAACACTAAAATGATAATGAATCTTAATGTAATTTGTGATATAATTTTGTCTACTCCTAAGCATTAAAACCGAGTGCATTATTAGGATAACATTACCATAGAAAGAGCTTTGTCCATAAAGAAAGGAGGCACAGCAAGATTTTCAATCCAGTGTCAAGATAAGAAGAAAAGAAGCAGGAGCAAATCGGCACGAAGGTTCGGTTGTTTGGTTACTATCCAAGATAAACTGGCGAGCATATTAAAATAAGTGACTATCATCACATCATGAAAGGCATCACATCATCTAGCTTAGTTAGAAAGCATATTCGAAAGCATGAGATGAGTCAACCCATAGTGGGGCACTCATCTAGTCATTCATTTTTAATAGGGTAGTCAACCCAAAAAGGGGGCACTTCCCTAGATCTCTCAAGGTTAGCCCACATGGGGCATCTTTTTGAACTATCATTTTCATAATAGGGTAGTTAGCCCAAAAAGGGGGCACTTCCCTAGATCTCTCAAGGTTAGCCCACAGGGGGCACCTTGTTGAACCATCATTTTCGTAATAGGGTAGTCAGCCCAAAAAAGGGGCACTTCCCTAGATCTCTCAAGGTTAGCCCACAGGGGGCACCTTTTTGAGCCATCATTTTCGACAATAGGGTAGTTAGCCCAAAAAGGGGCACTTCCCTAGATCCCTCAAGGTTAGCCCACATGGGGTACATTTCAAGCCATCATTTTTCATCACAGGGTGGTCAGCCCAAAAGGGGCACTTCCCTAGATCTCTTCTTAGGTCAGCCTGAAGGCGCCATTCTAGATATCGTTTCTATCCTAGGTTAATCAGCTCTTGGGGCACTTTCCCAGAAAAAAATTAATCTAAGGGTCAATCAGCCCAATATGGGCACTTTCCCGAAAAAAGCCTGTTCTCAAGGTCAGCTCATAAGGGCACCTTTTGAGACAGTTTCTATCCTAGGTTAGTCAGCTCTTGGGGCACTTTCCTAGAAAAAATTAATCCAAAGGTCAGTCAGCCCAATATGGGCACTTTCCCGAAAAAAAACCTAATCTCAGGGTCAGCTCATAAGGGCACCTTTTGAGACAGTTCTAGTTTAGGTTAGTCAGCTCTTGGGGCACTTTCCTAAGAATTTCATCAAAGGTTAGTCAGCCCAATATGGGCACTTTCCTAAAAATCCGTTCTCAGGGTCAGCTCATAAGGGCACCTTTTGAGACAATTTCGTCAAAGGTTAGTCAACCCAAGATGGGCACTTTCCTAAAATCTATTTTAAAGGTTAGTCAGCCCAACATGGGCACTTTCCTAAAAATCCATTCTCAGGGTCAGCTCATAAGGGCACCTTTTGAGACAATTTTATCTAAGGTTAGTCAGCCCAATATGGGCACTTTCCTAAAAAGTTTATCTAAGGTTAGTCAGCCCAAGATGGGCACTTTCCTAAGAATTTCATCAAAGGTTAGTCAGCCCAAGATGGGCACTTTCCTAAGAATTTCATCTAAGGTTAGTCAGCCCAATATGGGCACTTTCCTGAAAAGTTTATCAACGGATAGTCAGCCCAAGATGGGCACTTTCCTAAAATCTATTTTAAGGTTAGTCAGCCCAACATGGGCACTTTCCTAGATTCTCCCGATTAGTCAGCTCTTGGGGCACTTTTCGGAAACATCCTTCCCAAACAGTAGCTAGTCTAACAAGACGCTTCTGTTGACAGGTAGCCAGCTCATAAGGGCGCTTCCTAAGTAAATTTTCTTTCCAAGGTTGCAAGTCTGATAAGACGCTTCCTATCATCATTTCTCACACATTCCTATTCGATGCTCAAGATGTGTCCTGTCACCAATTAGTTAGCCCATAAAGCACTTTTTGGAGAGGGAACATTACCTTGAATTGTTAAGAACATCTTCAACCGTAGGATTATCAGCTCTTGGGGCATTTTCCTACTAAAACTCATTCAAGTGGTCAAAAATGGCGTTTTTTTTTTTTTGTCTTTGTAGTTAAGTTT
This sequence comes from Laguncularia racemosa, assembly GCA_037954665.1. Classification (NCBI taxonomy): domain Eukaryota; kingdom Viridiplantae; phylum Streptophyta; class Magnoliopsida; order Myrtales; family Combretaceae; genus Laguncularia; species Laguncularia racemosa. Next base: position 117,442 of record JBBMOL010000467.1, on the reverse strand, counting down.
TTCAAACTTTACCACAAAGAGGGGCAGCTGTAAACACCCCATTTTTGCCCTCGGAATCAAATATTCTCAATAAAAATCAATTTTTCAATTTTTCCTAATTTTTTCCAATTTTTCCTTATTTAGCATAAAATAATAAAAATGTTCAAAAAATAAAAATAAATAGGAAAACACTTCAATTTTGAAAAATGATTTCAGAAATGGCAATAATAAATAATAAACAATTTTTACAAATTTTTGGAATTTTCAAAAAATACAAAAAATGGAAAAATCGCATTGCATATATGCAATTTGCGAAAATAAAAAAATCAGGAAAGTGGGCTAGCTCAGCTGGTCCGGACCGTGGCTAGGCGCGCGCGCGCAGGGGGGCGAGGTCGGGCGTTCGAATCACGGGAGAAGCAATTTCCGCGTTTTGCAATTTTCGACTTGACCAGGACACGTGGCGGCCTCTGATTGGCTAGAAAAAACGCACGCGCCGGGCGCGTGATCATCCCTTACCTCGAGCCCGAGATCGCCGGCGAGGAAAAAATTCGTATTTCGGCCGTTTTGATCCGATTTTTTTGCACGAATCCAACAGATCTTCAACAGAAATGAGATAAACACTATCTAATTGGAATCAAATCGCAACAAATCGTTGGATAGGCACGGATCGGAGTTGGTTTTTCAACCTAAAGTCCGATCAGCTTCAATCGGAGGAAATCCGAGCTTATCCAGCTCGATTTCAAACGCCTATAAATAGAGGAGGAGGTGAAGAAGCCAAATCAGAGATCAGAATTGCGAGAGAGAGAGAAAAGAGCATGAATCGGAGGAAACCCAAAGCCGCGACCGCCGATCGGAGTTCAAACCGCCGCAAGGAGACATTCCGGGAGTGAACCACCACCACCATCGGACTCAGCACCCTCAAGAAGCTAAGATTCGACACTTCACCCGCCGCAAACGACCGCCGGAACGCCGCGAACGAGCCTTCTCCGCCGCCGTGTCCGACCGATCCGACCCGACCCGATTCAACCCGACCCGCGCACCGATCCGGATCCAAGTAATTCGGATTTTCCGGATTTTTTTTATTATTATTTATTTATTCATTTTATTTTTTTTGGTTTATTTATTTATTTATTTTGAATTTATTATTTGTTATTATTTGTTTTAGTTATTTGGTTATTTGTTTTTGTTATATTTTTGATAAATAGAAAAAATGTAGAAATTAGATTTTTTTTTTTTAGAATTTAATAATGTAAAGTAATGTAAATAAAAATAAAAAAATAAAAAAAAATAATAATAAAATGAAGAAAAACAATAAAAATATCAGGGAAGTAATAATGAAGTTTTAAAATAAAATAGAAAGTTAACTTAGGATGAAAATTTCAAAAAAAAAATTATAAAAATCATAAAAAAAAAAACTTACAAAAATCATAAAAAAATCATGAAAAATTATAAAACTCATAAAAATCATAAAGAAATTCAAAAAAATAAAAAAATAGAAAAAGAAAAGTTTTAGCACTTAGAAAAATCCTTTTCTTCAAATAAACTCAAAATTGATGTTTTCCCTCAAAAATCATTTTCAAAAATCAAAGTCAAGGTTTAGGCTTAGAAATTTTTTAGAAAAACCCCAAAGACGTTAAGAACTTAAATCAAAAGAGTTTGCAAGAATTAAAATTCATCAACAAATCTAAAGGTTTTCAAAAAAGCGAACTACGGCTTGTTTGATCCTGAGTAGCAGGTACGTAGGCACCCATTCGGGTCAACCCCTAAAATGAATGAAAAATCTTTTTTCTTGAAATAATTCAAAAAACATAATAAAAGTAACAGAAACACAATGAAACACGTTTCTAAATATGAACAATTTTAGGAGATTAGGTGGTAACCGCATAGGTTTTAATAGGTTAGCCTCCGGACTTAGAAACTCTGGTTTTCCCTTTTTCTCTTCTCACAAAAACGAGAAGAGGAAATAACGATGACTAGTAGTCTAAATTAAGACTAATCCGCTCCTTTAGTCTTAATTCACTTTTCCCAACAACAGTTGGGTGGCGACTCCAAAAATCAAACGAAATTCCTAACTCAAGTCGAGGATCTAGATTAGATGAGCATAGGGTCTAGTTTAGATCGGATTAGGAATGGGAATTCAAAAATTAGACTCGACAGGCACTATATCGCATAACACCTCATCCTCATACCTACCAATGCGAAAAGCAATCAAGGCTTGCTTACTCATCTTAATCTCGCCACTATCATTCAGTCATTGCAATTTATATGGACTAGGTTGTTTAGTAGTCTTAGGTCCCAACCGCTCAACAATAAAAGTACTCACCACATTAGTGCAACTCCCCCCATCAATGATCAAACTGCAAATATGATCACCTACATAACACCTAGTATGAAAGATATTCTCTCGTTGCACCTCTTCTTCTTCCTTCACCTGCACATTCAAAGCTCGCTTCACTACTGCCACTAACTTCCCTGCTGCAGGCTCCTCGTCATCACTAGCATCCTCCAATGGAGGCATATCATCATCTTCACTATCCCCCTCAGTCTCATACTCACCATCATCACACAGAATCATAACTTGCCTATTCGGACAATGACTAGCAATATGGCCTCTGCCTTGGCATTTAAAACATTTAATGTCACAATTTTTAGAAGTAGAAGAATCAGGTTTACCTTGATTACTAGGAGTAGAACCTGCTTGCTTCTACTCTCCTTTTGGCTTGGTGGGTAAAGACTTTTCTTCTTTGTTCCATTGGTTAGTTTTTCAAGTGGATAAACCAACATCCTGTGGAAACCGTGCAATACTACTACCTTTCCTCCTGTGTTGGTTCTCAACCTTTATAGCCATGTGAACCATATCTTCCAATTCCACATAATGCTACAATTCTACAACATTTTGAATCTCTCTATTCAACCCAGCAAGAAACCTAGCCATGGTAGCCTCTCTATCCTCCTCAACATTTGCTCTAATCATAGTAACCTCCATCTCCTTGAAATACTCATCCACACTTTGGCTTCCCTGCTTAAGAGTTTGCAATTTGTTGTGCAATTCACGATAATAATACGCAGGCACAAACAGCTTATTCATCACCCTCTTCATCTCTTCCCAAGACTCAATAGGTGGTTCGCCATTCTTTTTTCTATTCAACATCAGTTGATCCCACCACACTATGGCATAATCCGAAAACTCAATGGCAGCAAGCTTCACTTTCTTTCTCCCACTATAATTGTGACAATCAAACACCATCTCTACCTTTTTCTCCTACTCTAAGTATGCCTCGGGATCATTCTTCCCTTGGAAAGGAGGAATCTTCATCTTTATACTACTCAATTGATTATCCTCTCTATTCCTATCTCCTCTATCTTCCCAATCCCTAGTTCCTCTATTCCTACCACCATAACCTCTATAACTCCCGATAGAAGGTTCATCAAATTCATCATTAGAAACTTCATCTCCACCCCTTTGTACTCTTTTAGAACAACTCTCCCTCTTATGCCCTTAGAAGACGTTTTTTTATTACTCTAGTCTTTGCTCTACCGTCTCATGAATTTGTTCCATGCCCTCCTGAAACATCCTCTTCATCTCACTCCTCAACGCCTCAATCACTAACCTAGCATCAAACCTTCCCCTCTCACCTTCAGGAGAATGTTGCCTCGACATAGTTCCTGCAATAAAGGTTAGTACTAACACAAATATGTATGATTGAGCCTCACGATTCACTCCCTTACGTGTTTCAATCAAAAGATGATATCCCACAATCACTCGTGTATTCTCACAAGCAATGATGATATCAACTCACCAATCCCTCTTCTCAATTCTCTTGGAACTAACCCAAACTACACCAATCCCTTCCGTAGAATTCAAGAACAACTCTAGGGGCTTGAATTTTTCCTCTTTTCTTTCCTTTTTGTTGCCTTTGTTTCGTTCTTTGTTCACGTTTTTTTTTTTTTTGTCTTGATTTTTTTTTCTATTCTTTTTGTTTGTAACAAAATTAATAAGATGCACTACACTCTCAAGAAACAATTAACACTATGGACTTGAGTACAAAGCTATGACAACACGAAACTTGATATGAACAATTGATATGAATGATTGGAGTTAGGGTTTTGATGTTACCTTCCTCAAACCGAACTGATGTTTAACAAACCTAAGCTCTGATACCAAACTAATACAAACCACGCCCACGTGTGACGAAACCCAATACCAATACGTTCGGAATTGCAACCCAAGATGCCAAAACAAACAAGTAAAACCGTGACTCGTTGCCTATAAGTGAGGCAAAAACCTTGGTATATTCTCAAACCATGCCTCCTTCTAGACAAATACATGCCCGTGTGCTTTCCTCCGGTGGTGTAAATCCTTGTCTTGATCCAAGTTATAGATGACTTCTCTAATTTATTTGAATTAGCACCCTTGACTCCATTTAACCTGATTTATCACCATAATAGAATTAAGTACCATTTCCTTATGATTTCTATAAAATCAATAGTAAATTAACACCATTTATGCTATAAAGATTGAGTATAAAATGGCTCTATCAAATTCCCCCACACTTAAACTCTTGCTTGTCCTCAAGCAATTGAATCAAATCAGTTGAGAAATCTGTCATAGATTATACAAACTTTCTTTTCATCATTCCAAGCATCTATTCATTTGTAATTCATGACTTGTAATTTTAATGTCTACTACTTCAACCAAACTAGTTTCCTGTGATCAAATTACCATGGACAAAATTTAATAGCTAATCTAAACAAAACAAACTTTAATCCTCATGTTTAGCAAAAGAATTTTTATTCCAAAAGTAAATACTTAATCCACTAAAGAAAAACACCCAATTAAACTTCATTGGACATTAGCAAACATATAATCCTTACAACATAAAGTAGAAGCATATGGTATCAACTCTTTGCTAGACATTCTCCCTTTTTATTATAAGTCTTGTTTTATTCAATGAATGTTTATATTCATGTTCTTTTGATTTAATCAAGCATCTATTTTGACGGATTTTTGCCCGCTTCTTTTCATGAACTTTCGCCCTTTTTCGCCCTTATCGTTATAGTGAGTTCATTGAGTCGGCACATCCCGAGCTCATCACTCAAGTGACCGGGTTTTGAGATACCCCTACGGACTCTTCCTCACTCTAACATTCAAGTTTGAATACTCTTAACTCAATTACTTGAATCATTGGAGTAATGGCTATGCTTGATTCTTTTTCTCTTTTTTTTTTTTTTTTCAATTTCAAAGAGTATATAGTAGCTAATATAACCTAGAAGTAAACTTGTTTATTTTTCACTTAAGGACTCGACCTACTCTTAGACTTCCAATTCTAAAGCTAAATACAAGGTAAATTTGTTTCTTAAAGATTTCACTACTTAATTTTAACCAAGTATTCTAATCACAGCAGTGGGTGAGTAAAGCATTTGAACAAGTCAATTTCACATTTTGTAGATGCTTATTACAACATTTAGTACAATCTCTAGATTTCATGATAATGTTGAAAAAATTTTGGCTTAAAATTGCTTAAGGACAAACATTCAAAGTATGGATCAATTCTCTATTCTCTATATTTTATTATCCTCTCCCCCACACTTAGCTTGAACAGTGTCCTCACTGTTCCTAATTCAGCACAATTAAACAAGAATTAACAACTCAAGGAACATTAGAGAATAAGAGAAAGGAAATACTGGTACTTCCCTGATATTGGAGTTCTCCCCTTAAGCACTAGAGAGTGTCATCTAATGATATGTATCCTTGTTGCAGTTGATCCAAAAGAAATCAAAACGACACTAAAATCAAAACAAAACTAAAACAAAACAAAACTAAAGCAAAACAAAACTAAATTTTGAATTTTTTTATTTTTTTTTTACATGGGTTGCCTCCCATGAAGCGCCTTTCTTTAACGTCTTTGGCTAGACGTTCCTGGCTAGATGTTTGGGTAAGGATTTTGATTCCAACTTTGGTGCCTGTGGTGATGGGTTAATAACATCCGCAACAAAAACAGGAGAGATATTGCTAGGATGTTTCATGGCATCATAAATGTTAAATTTAATTACTTCACCATCAAATTCCATAGTTAGGGTACCATCATTTACATCAATTTTCTTCTTGGATGTCTTAACGAATGGTCGCCCTAATAATATCATTGATAAATTATGAGAATCATTATCTTCCATGTCAAGCACATAAAAATCAGCAGGAAAAACCAACCCATTGACTTGAACTAAAACATTCTCTAGAACTCCCTCAGGATAAACATTGGACTTGTCAGCAAGTTGAACAATAACACCCGTTTCCTTCAAAGGACCAACATTTAAACGTTGATAAACAGATAAAGGCATGACATTGATAGAAGCTCCTAGATCACACATGGCTTTAGCGATTCCAAGATTACCTATTTTGCAAGGAATGGTAAACATACCCGGATCCTTACATTTAGGAGGAAGCTTCTTGTGAATAATAGCCGAAACATTTTCACTCACACCAATCTTTTCATTGCCTTTCAGCTTCCTTTCGTTAGTGCACAAGTCTTTGAGAAATCTGGCATAGCGCGGTATTTGCTTAATTGCATCAAGCAAAGGAATATTTACCTCGACTTTGCGAAAAGTTTCCAGAATCTCTTGTTCTTCCGCTTCATTCTTGGATTTCGCCAATCTAGAGGGGAAAGGAGGTGGTATCAATGTGACCTTTGATGGCTCAACTAGAGACTTGCTAATCTGGTTGTCCTGCTGGTTCGGAGTTGAAATTTCTTTCTTAGTCTCTTCCCCAAGAGTAGATGGGTGTCCTTTCTTATTTGATCCCTGCAATTCTGTTCCACTTCTCAAGGTAATTGCGTTAATGCTTTGCTTCGGGTTTGTAATAGTTTGAGAAGGTAACTTACCTTGAGTTTCTAATCTGTTTACAGCAGAAGCATGTTGGCTTACCTGATTCTCCAAGTTTTGAATGCTTTGCTTTGTTTCCTCCTGAAATTGTTTGGTATTAACAGCGAAAGACTTAACAATATCCTCAAGAGACATACCTGAAGTGGAAGGAGCTTGGGGTACTTGGTGTGATGGCTTAGGCTGGAATTGTTGGAAATGTTGAAGGTTATTTCCATATCGGAAGTTAGGATGATCCCTCCATCCAAGATTGTAAGTATTCGAGTAGGGGTCATACTTCCTTTGTGGTTGTCCTGAGAATCCTCCTACAGCATTGGCGTGTTCATGATTGTCATCTTGTAATGTGGGGCACATGTCGGTAGGATGATTAAGAGCAACACAAATTCCACAAGCCTTCACCTGTTATGTTTTTCCAAGGAATATCTGTTGCACAAGGGAGGTTAGGTTAGAAATTTGATGTTCAAGGTTAGATACACTTACCTCATTTACCTTCCTTGAAGATGTATCATGCCTATACCCAAATTGTTGTGAATTGGCAGCCATAATGGAGATCAATTCCCTAGCTTGACCAGGGGTTTTGTTTACTATGGCGCCTCCACTTGCAGCATCCATCATCTTTCTTTCCATCGGAAGTAGGCCTTCGTAGAAGTATTGGATGAGAAGTTGTTTAGATATCCCATGTTGTGGACAGCTTGCACACAGTTGCTTGAACCTCTCCCAATACTCATGAAGAGTCTCGGTGTCCCTCTGTTTGATACCACAAATTTCTCTTCTTATACCAGCGGCTCTGGATGCGGGGAAGAATTTGTCCAAGAAGAGTCTGACCATATCTGTCCAAGTGGTTATAGAACCTGGAGGCAAATAAAACAACCAATGTTTAGCTTTAGTACTTAAAGAAAACTTCTTTCGCTTCATGTTTAGATTTCGCTAATCTAGAAGGGAAAGGAGGTGGTGTCAACATGACCTTTGATGGCTCAACTAGAGATCTTCTAATCTGGTTGTCATGCTGGCTTTGAGCCGAAATCTCTTTCTTAGTCTCTTCCTCAAGATTAGATAGGTGTCCTTTCTTATTTGATCCCTGCAATTCTGTTCCACTTCTCAAGGTAATTGCATTAACGCATTGCTTCGGATTTGTGATAGTTTGAGAAGGTAACTTACCTTGAGTTTCTAACATGTTTACAGCAGAAGCAAGTTGGCTTACCTGATTCTCCAAGTTTTGAATGGTCTGCTTTGTTTCCTCCTGAAATTGTTTTGTATTAATAGCAAGATATTTAACAATTTCCTCAAGAGACATACCTGAGGGGGAAGGAGCTTGGGGTATTTGGTTTGATGGCTTAGGCTGGAATTGTTGGAAATGTTGTGGGTTGTTGCCATATCGGAAGTTAGGATGATCCCTCCATCCAGGATTGTAAGTATTCGAGTAGGGATCATACTTCCTCTATGGTTGTCCTGGGAATCCTTCTACCGCATTGACATGCTCATGATTGTCATCTTGCAATGTGGGGCACATGTCAGTAGGATGATTAGGGGCAGCACAAATTCCACAAGCCTTCACCTGCTGTGTTTTTTCAAGAGCTATCTGTTGCACAAGGGAGGTTAGGTTAGAAATTTGATGTTCAAGGTTAGAAACACTTACCTCATTTACCTTACTTGAAGATGTATCATGCCTATACCCAAATTGTTGCGAATTAGCAGCCATAATGGAGATCAATTCCCTAGCTTGACCAGGGGTTTTGTTTACTATGGCGCCTCCACTGGCAGCATCCATCATCTTCCTCTCCATCGGAAGCAGGCCTTCATAGAAGTATTGGATGAGAAGTTGTTCAGGTATCCCATGTTGTGGACAGCTTGCACACAGTTGCTTGAACCTCTCCCAATACTCATGAAGAGTCTCGGTGTCCCTCTGTTTGATACCACAAATTTCTCTTCTTATACCAGCGGCTCTGGATGCGGGGAAGAATTTATCCAAGAAGAGTCTTACCATATCTATCCAAGTGGTTATAGAACCTAGAGGCAAATAAAACAACCAATCTTTAGCTTTAGTACTTAAAGAAAATGGAAAAGTACGTAACTTGATTTGATCGTCGGTTATTCCTTGCGGCCTCATGCTAGAACACACTATATGAAAATCTTTCAAATGTTTGTGAGGATCTTCATTCTCAAGACCATGAAAGGTGGGTAGTAGATGTATCAACCCAGATTTCAACTCGAATTCAACAGCTAGTTCGGGGTAGTGAATACAAAGTGGTTATTGATTCACATCCGGTGCAGCCAATTCTCACAATGTTCTCTTGGGATTAGCCACATCATCTTCTTTTTCAGAATCAATGGATGAATCAGACAAATTCGATGCTAAGTTCAATCTAGGGGATGATCTAGCTTCTCTTCGCAGCCTCTTAAGAGTCTTCTCAATCTCTGGATTATAATTGAATGCACCTATATGAGAAGAACGAGTCGTACAAGAATAGAAATAAATTTGACACCAATCCCCGGCAACGGCACCAAAATTTGATGGGTGTCGAATCCAACAAAAATAAAAACCTACTCCTAGACAATTATATGATTTGCATATAGTGGTGAGTAGGGTCGAATCCACAGGGATTGGTTAAATATATTTTTATTCAAAAAGAATAAAGAGGAAAAGAAAAATGGGGGGGTTTTGTTTGTGAATCAAAATAATGTTGAAACAAGATAATAAAATTGAATATTGATAAAAGCCTAGCCAAAGGAATCAAGATAGTTTAATTCTAGGAATTGATCATCGATGCAAATATTTTCTATTCTTATTTCTAGATAAACTGGTTATGGTTATTAACAAGCTCTAACAACCTATCTCTCCTTACTTCCTCGATAATCAAGACAAGCTCTTTGATTATTTCTCTTATCGATTAGACAACCCTAGACAAGCTCTTAGGATTTAATCTATCAATAGCATTAAAAATTAGAGAGACCACCAATTCATGCCAGTAGATTATAAGATAACCTATTTAAACATGATCATACACCTCCATAACATGAATTCGATCATCTATTTTATAACCAAACATGTTATTGTGTCACTGAGACTAGAACAATCAAACAATTACGGATTTGACGTGCTAGTTGACAATATATTAACTTACTAATTGAGTAGAAGAGCTCTAATTCATACCAATCAACAAAGATAATAATGACAAAACGTTCAAAAGATATACGAATATCCAAAAACAAAGAATAGAATAAATACAAATCAATTAGATCTCACAATTCGTGGAGAATTAAACATCTATGACCCTTTGGCTAAAAAAATAGCTTAGCCACTCATGTTCATCAACAAAACGAAAATAAAAAGTAAAAACATAACAAGCCTCTGTTAACGGCTGCCTGCTCTGCCTCCTTCTTTCCTTCTTGTCTCCAAAATTGTCCAAGATTAAAGATTTTTTCCAACCCTCTAGGGTTAGTCTTATTTATATTGTTAAAGGAATGGCAGGTGATCTTTTGCTAGCAAGATACAAAAATATCTTTCCTTTTTCAAGTAGATTTCGAGAAGTGAATATTCATCCGCCTGGCACGCCCTACAACACGGCCATGGGGCAAGCCGTGCCTTCCTCTGTGTGTAATTCATGGATCATCTTCCGTGTCCAGTGTGTACCACGGCTCCAACCATGGCCAGATTTCAAGCCGTGCCTTCTTCTGTGCATAAATCTACAATTCTTCATCCGTGTCCACTGTGTGCCACGGCTTCAACCACGGCTAGATCTTAAGCCGTGTCTTCCTCTGTCAATGTTCCACAATTTCTTCTCCTTAGTTCATCAAGCTTCCACCACGGCTGTGTCACAAGTCATGTCTCCCTCCTTCTCATGCAGTGTGTAGCACGGTTTACACCATGGCCATATCTCAAACCGTGCCTCCTTCTAGACAGATACATGCCCGTGTGCTTTCCTCCGGTAGTGTAAATCCTTGTCTTGATCCAAGTTATAGATGACTTCTCTAATTTACTTGAATTAGCACCCTTGACTCCATTTAACCTGATTTATCACCATAATAGAATTAAGTACCATTTCCTTATGATTTCTATAAAATCAATAGTAAATTAACACCATTTATGCTATAAAGATTGAGTATAAAATGGCTCTATCACCATCATAGTGCCACTCTTGCGAATTCGAAACTATCTGGCTCTTTAAGAAGCCAAGAAATGATTAGCTCAGCCTCATCTAGTAGTGGGTAAACCTCGGGTTCAACGGGCGAGTGGAGGAAGAAGAATTTTTTCTTCAAATGGCTACAACGGTATACTTAACTATCACTTCCAGATCACAACGAATATAGCTTCATGGAACATAAGAAGTCTCAACGACCCATTGAAGTGTGTAGAGGTTAAGAATTTTTGTGTGGAGAATAGAGTGTCGTTTATGGGATTGTTGGAAACTCGCGTAAATTAAAGCAATGAAGATAGATTTAAGCACAACCTAAATGTTAACTGGAATTTTGGCATTAACTCTACTGCAAGGAAGAGGATATGGCTAATGTAGGATCTGAGAACCTAGAACATCCAAATAGAGAAAGAACACAAGCAGTGATAAAACCCGGCAAAAGAAAAAAAAAAAAAGACCAAATGCAGTAATCAAACACTAGAACGAACAGCAACTTAATAGGATCGAACCAATGAGAATGAGATCAGAAAATACCTAAGCTAAAGCTTAGCTAGAGAATAGAGATCTCCACAACAAACTCTTCTAGAAATATTCTTCTTAACTACCTTTCGCTCCAAAATATTTGCTATTTATTTTGGAACTGCATGGTCCATGTCAACCTATTAATCCATGCCACGTCAGACTCTAGCAATAGAACACCATTCCTACTACAATTGACTTCTACCAGATCAGCACCCATCTTAGCCTAGATGAACTACTACTACGAATTGATATAATACACAACACACACATAGCAAGATCATATCAATTACCTCCCTAGAAACAATGTCCTTGTCCTCAAGGACAAAATCTGGATGTTTCCATCCAAGTCACCCTACCCCTTATTGCTGCTTCCCACTCTTCGCCCTCACCAATTTGCTCCTCTTCCAACACCAATAATTGAAGAAATTTATTTGGGCAACAATGATTAGAGTTATAAGGTTGATCATACTTAAAGCATAGTCCCTTAGCTTTCTTGTCTAAAAATTCAGCACGTGAGAGTTACCGTTGGCTGTGAGAACGATGGCCTCCTTGCTTTACAACACCACAATTGGATGCCACTTGAGATACCACACTAGCAAACGCCTCAATTTTTTGAGCCATAGAAACTTGTTCACCAGTTATGCCAAACGAAGTACTCTTCAATCTTGACTCATCTCCTCCAAGAAAATGTGAACTTAGTGGAACAGACGTCACCGATGATGCTGCTAGTATAGGTGGTCCCTGATACGAATACCTAATTGGAAGATTAGGACGAAAATAAGTTTATTGTACTTTCACTTGATCACCATTGACATGTTCGGAAGCAACAAAAATTCCAGTCTCATAATCTTAATTTTCAAAGCCAAATCCAAGGCCCGTTCCAATGTCGAAGGAGAAAAAGTGTCTACTCTAGTATGAATGGTGTCCCGCAATCCTCCCAAAAAATATCTCAACAGTTGCATATCATGCATGGCAGGTGCTTGGGATGATAAGGACTCAAAATCTTTTATGTATTGGAAGATCGACCCCCCTTGTTGGAGTTGAAGACTCTTGAAAGGATTAGAGGCCATCTGTCCACTATATCGCTTCATCATCTCCGTTTTTAATTTCGACCAATCTAAGTCAATTTCCCGACATTGAAGCATGTGAAATCAATGAATGCAATGTCCTTACATACCAAATTTTACCTCTTCATTACTTTTAGATCATTCGCCAAGAGTTCTACATATGAATTTTCGCACATCTAAGAGGTGATATCCTTTAAAGTTCTTTAAGTTTTGGATAGTCTCTAGATTTCCTCTCAAAGGTGAAGGCAGTTTAGTCTCTTGAAATTAAAGGATCCAAACTATACCAGGTGGTGTCTAAATTGAAGCTACTCAAGGAGGAGCTTAAAAAATTGAATAGCTCCAAATTCTCTCACCTTATAGCGAGGGTTAAGTTCACCAAGGAACACCTAAAAGCCACCTAAAGTTCAATAGCTAATGGAGATGCTTCCCTTCTTGATCAAGAGAAAGCAAAGTATTATTTACTAAGAGGAACGAAGGAGAGTGTCTTTAGATAGAAGTCGAGAGTTCAATTGTTCAAGCTAAGAGATAAGAACTCCACCTATTTCCATAAAATGGTAAGGCATAGGCAAAATAGAAATGCCATCTACATTTTGACAAAGGAGGATGGAACGGTGATTTATGGTGATTTTGATGTCCATGCAGAAGTTATTGCTTACTTCACTAATCTATTTGGAGGCCAACAAAAGTTAATATCAATTTTAGAGGTGCAGGATTACGTCTCTAGAAGAATCTTAGATCAACAAACCCTATAAATCAATGCCCTATTCTCGAATGAGGAAATAAAATGACTTTCTTTAGTCAATCAGAAAACAAAGCCCTTGGATTGGATGGATTTTCTAGCCCGCGTCTTTAAGGTTACATGGCCTAATAGAGCTCTTTAAAGAATCTTTAAAGCTAATAGTGGTAAAAGCTTTGTGTTCTTATCTAATGTGCCATCTCCAACGAAGGAAGAACTTCAACTTATTGGGATACAAGGAGGGGGCTCTCCCCATCTGTTACCTTAGGGTTTCATTACTTGCTTCCAAATTTCGTAAATTTGATTGTGATGCTATAATTAAAAGAATTTTGGCTAAAATCAACTCTTGAACAACTAAGTTCCTCTCCTACGCTAAACAACTTCAACTTATTAAATCAGTTCTATTTTCAATGCAAGTATATTGAGCATTTATGTTTATTTTATCTAAAAAGGTAATTGCAATTATTAAAAGGCTTGTAGAGTGGAAGGCCTAATATTTCAACAAAAGTCAAGATAAGATGGCAAGAGATTTGCTTCCTAGTTGATCAAGTTGGTTTAGGCATTTCGAAACTTGAGATTTGGAACAAAGTAGCTCAACTAAAACATATTTGGCACCTATGTGGAGATTCAATATGGAGAGTTTGGGTTGAGTAGGTCCACTCTAACTTCCTTAAGGGATCCTCATAATGGGCATTGCATTCCACGTGCTCTTGGAGTAGGAGAAAATTGTTAAAATTGCACCCGTTAGCAACAAATATGTTCAAGTGGGAAGCTAGAGATGACCTTTTTCATATCTTTATGATCAGACTTTTGGCTATCATTTGAGCCTCTAAATTTGGTGCATAGCCCTAAAGAGATTGCTAATTTGTGGCTCCCTATTAATGTCAAACTATGTTCCATTATCCAAGGCAATGATGAGGAATTTCCACATAATAACTTTTGGAATTAATTCACAATTCCTCTTGGTATACTTCCTACTCCCTATAAAGCTAATAGGCTCATTTGGAGTAATGACTCTTCTAGAATCTTTTCTATCAAGATTGCTTACAATCTGGTGCAAAATAGCCTTGTCCCTTGGTCTAAACTAATTTGGTGCAAGTATTCTATGTCAAATCACTCATTTATCCTATGGTTAGCTCGGAAAAGGAAATTTCACACCTTGGATAAACGCAGTAATTGGGATGTGGCCTCCTCAACTACGTGCTATCTTTGTTTAGCCAGGCAAGAAAACTGGCTCCACCTATTCTTAAATTACCCTTTCTTTACACAAGTGTGGGTAGAAGTTTTAGCAAAAATTAAATGCCCCTCATCCTTCTTATCTTGGCAAATTGTATCATTTGCTCTGATGAATACAGCATCTTCTAACAATCCTTTGGTCTCTTCTAGGAGAGTTGTCATTGCAGCAGCACTATATTGCATTTGAAGAACAAGAAACTCAACACATCTTGGATGTCCTACGCCTTCGATGTTCTCTCTAGCTAGATGAATTTTAGTTGACTCTAAGCTTCTTGTACCATGGTTTGGTTTACATAAGTTTCCCTAGAGTGTTTTTGTAAAATTCTAGTTCTATGATTGAATTTTGTTGTAATCCTTCCTACGACTAACGGTTGTATATTCTTTTCTTTATATTAATATAATTACTAAGAATGCAATTAGGGCAGGTCGTAATAGGGTATTTGATAAAAACCCTATAGGATCAAACCTTATAGGGTTTAGGGTCGAGTTTTGGGACATAGAATGAAACCTGATAGAGTTTAGGGTTAGATTACGGGATTTAGAAAAAAAAAAAAAAAAACCAGTGGGAAAACCCGACTTGATAATTTTTTTTAAATAATAAATTAATATTATAATTTATAATCAGTATATTTTATTTTATTATTTTTATATTTTAAATTCTTATATTTGATTTCTCTTTTCTTTCCATCATAAGTAGATTAATAATAAATTAAAAAAATAATATATAAAAATAAGTTGAAGTATGGAAAAAAGAAGAAGATTTAATTGCCATTTGGGTCAAGTTGGGGAAGGGGGGGAGGGGGACACTATCAGGTTGGGGCCGGTTTTTGGCATATAAATCTTTTGCTAGGTCAGGTTCGGGTTTCAATGAACCCACCCCAAACCTGGCCTGTTTACATCACTAATAATTACTTACAAAAAAAAAATAATGATGATAAAATTCAGACCTCCCTAATCTCCTATCTTACCTCTAGTATAAGTGAGTATTAACATCAAAATGAAAACATATTCCTCCAATGATTTAGGAATGTTGGCTAGAGATTGTACCATTATTGGACAATATGCCTTTCCCCTGCAACTTGTTTTTGCTTCAGTGAATTTTGCTAGCTATGAATTCCTCCTACCCCGACCTCCCCACCTTTTCAATGCATAATTACATGAGTTGAATATGCAGATAAGGTTCTCTTTCAGCACTCTTTAACATTAATCTCGAGTGAATGATTGAGTTACCATGTTTAATTCATAGAGTGTGAGTGAAACTTGTTCTTCGATGCACATGCAGTCATTGTATGGTATTTGATTGTGTTTCATCCTAATGGGTCTGTTTATTAATGCCTTTCAGGTGGAATTGCTTAACCCTGCTATTAAGGGAACTCTTAATGTTCTTAAATCATGTGCCAAAGTTCCTTCAATCAAGCGAGTGGTCTTAACATCATCAATTGCTGCAGTTGCAAATAATGGAAAGCCTCGGACACCTGATGTTGTTATGGATGAGACTTGGTTTTCTAATCCAGACTTTTGTAGGGAATCAGAGGTCTGTGACTGATTTAGATATGTCATCATCATCATGTACTCATGTATCCCTTTGTGAAATAATCTCTCTCAAAAAGAGTATGGATAACAGATGGAATATGCCCTTTGATAAGATGCTGCATTGTTTGACATTTTAACCAATTTCCAGTTATGTTTACTTATCTGTTGAGACAAATTATTTTACTTGGTATCTCTGTTGTGGATGGAGGCTTACTGTTTAAGTTCCTGTCTATCAAGAAAAATGAAAAATAAGGAAAATATGCAGATTAGTAAGTCACTAACTTGGGCTAAGTTTTGAATTGAATTCGTGATTGATTGATAAAAGTAAAAACATGCAATCACTCTATACCTGACTTTTGACCCTTCACTGTGATCAATATTGTAACTTGGAGTACATGACACTTGGCCTAGAAGTTGATCATGGCTTATCTAAGATTGCATTGCCCTGGTTAGATGTGCTATTTAACTAAATCTCTAACAATGGATGAAATCATTTAGTTTAGATATCTCACGTGAAGCTTTGACTGTTTTCTCTTCTCCTGGATGTAGTTACATAGTTAAGCTGGATGCTTTTTAGCTTCCTTGTAGCTTGGGCTTTTATGATTTATTTTCCTGCTTAGAAGTTCATTGAACCTCTCTCTCTTTCTAGGTAGATGTGGTATGTTCTCTCAAAGACATTGGCTGAGGATGTTGCCTGGAGATTTGTGCAAGAGCATAGCATCAACATGGTTACTGTCAACCCTGCTATGGTGATGGGTCCTCTTCTTCAGCCAACACTTAATACTAGCATGGTTGTCAAAATCACGATTTTATGTAGAATCGCGAAGGGGTCCATAGAATCGGAACGTAGAAACATAAGTTTCTACAACCTATGTAAAATAACTTTCAAATATTATAAATTTACTTACAATAGTCATTAAAAAATATAATTAATAATAGAAATAAGGAAATTAAGTATTTATTTTAGCCATAAATTACAAATTTGCAATAAAATTCATAATATAGATAATCGAGCATAAGTTGTATAATATAGATATTTTATTTCTAAAATGATAAATCATGTATAAAACTAGTTTTACCTAGTTCTATATACAAAAACTAAAAGATAATAGATAAAATTTAAAAATCAATTGTGACTTTAAGAAATTACTAATAAATAAAAATTGATAATGAAGATATACCATTAGAAAGGAGTAATATTAAAAAATGACTAAAAGTACATAACAAAGAAGATACTGTAACAAGAAAACCTTCAAAATTATATATTACTAGGTAAAGTTATCTACCATTTATTTTATTTACTATTACAAAAATATTAGTTAAAATAAGGAAAGTTGCAGCAATCAAACATAAGTGCTTTAATACGAACATGATCACAAATAGGAATAAGAAGACTAACAATTGACGAACACAAACACAAAGACTCCAATGCAACGTAACACACTGACAAGAGAGGAGTGATAACCGACAAACATGTCGGGGTATGACTCATACTTCCGCTACGACAGGAAAGCACGTGGGTCTCGCTCGCCGCCCCGGCAGGGGTTTCAAGGGGGCAACGCCCCCTGGACGCCAAAGGGCTTTTAACAATTAAGCCCACGGTTGTTTATTAAAAGTTTAGGCTTGGATAAGAAAACACGAAGAAAAATGTTTTTGGAAGGAACAAGGGAAGAGCACGGTCGTGTGTCAAGGAAACATGCCCACAGAAGCACACACAGTTTAACACACGGTTGAAGGCACGGTCGTGTGTTAAGCTTGGAAAATACACAGAAGTACACACGGTTGAAGGCACGGCCGTGTGTTGAGCTTGGAAAATACACATAACAGAAGTACACACGGTTGAGTATACGGTTGAAGGCACAGCTTTGAAGGATCACTCACTCGTCTACGAAGGAGAAGGATTGTTGGCTCGCTGCTCGGTGTTCTTTGTTCTGATAGTATCAAGTATAAAATCAGCTCACTGCTCAGTGTGGAAGTGGATGTGGAACGAAGGATCTCTGGCTCGCTTCTCCTCTCTCATCGCTTTTCACTGTCTCTCTCTCGCTGTCTCTCTTCAACGTACAGGAACAGCAGCAGCAGCAAGACGGAAATTGCAAAGGATATGCTGGGTTGCCGATTGGGTTGGGTTGGGGTGGGCTTAGATCCGATCCGAATGGATTCAAGCCTGCAATTGGATAATTGTGTGGAATCGGTAGAAACATGCAAAATCGTGATTTTGAACGATTTTACTGTTCAAAATCACGATTTTACTCCGATTTTGATCTTTTCCGATTTTGTATGCGAGTTAACTAGGATTGTATATGTAAACTCGTAAAAACGTGGAATCGTACGAGTTGAAACGCGATTTTGACAACCTTGAATACTAGTGTTGCTGCAATTGCAAAGATAATCAATGGTGTGGTTCTCTTTATTATTATTATTATTAGACTCTGTCCATGCTTGGTTGCTCGAAATATCATCCATTGCATGTAGCTCAAAATTCTAATTGTACTTTTAGACCTAGGTTGGGTATCGCATATTTTTTTGCAAACTTATTACAGTTTTGATTGGTTGTCTCTCCAAGAATTTGTTACAGATTGTTAGAGCATGAAGAAGGATCCTTTCTTTGGAAGAAAATTTTTTCATAAGAATAAATAAATATGCTAGGAAATTATTTAGAATTATGATGTGATGTTTCTGTCCTTATGTTGTATGTGTCTGATGTTTCTGTTTTTATTTTGTACTTATTTGGTTTTAAAGATCATGTGTCATGTGTTGTTAGACAGTTAGAAGTCAGTTGTTTATGTGTGTCAGTGGGTCCTATTTTATAGGACAGCAGTTTCTTCTTGTAATTTCCATATAAGGGACTCCCCTCCTTGTACTGCAGTTATGAAGAAAAGTTTCAGCAGGTCTTTGGGTTCCCTTTACCCTAAATGAGCCCATAACATCTAGCAATCATAGGTAGAAAAGGAAGGAAAAAATTACATTTACACTCATCTGATTATGGTCCTGTGTTACACCGTCCCATAACTAGATCCTACACTCAAGGAACATGACATAATTTCCCTTTACCCTGTTGTTTTCTATAGGGTATTAGTAAGATACAATATCTTGCCATACCTCACAGTCCACAAGGTTGCAAGCAGCCTTCTTTGAAGCCTTACATATAGGTTGGTGCTACTGTTCTACATTCACACTAAAGTTGGAAGTTGTTATATATGTTAGGATACCAATGAAACTACTAAATTTGTACTTTGTCTATTGTGTGTGTATGAAATTAATGCTGAAATTTATATATTTTCTCATGTTGATTACATTAACTTTCCTTTTCTATCTACAATGAGGATTCCATATGAGCTAAAGTTAATTATGTTTGGAGTATTAAGATGAACCTAGCATGAATGGATAATCTTGTCAAATTATGAGTAGATTGAGATTGTCTTCTTCTGAGGTTGAATTAGGATACTGATGTAGGAGCCATTTACCGTGATGATTAGCATGTGCTGATCTTACAAAACCATCTTCTACATTTTCATTAGATGTGGTGATGGACACCCTAGCAGTCTACCCTGCTTAATCTTCCTGTATGCTCTGAATTTTGCAAAATTGTCGAATTGATATACCATCTTTTTTATCTTTTATAATGGTGCAACCAACTGCTTGGTGCCTTTCTTCCCTCCTCATCTAAAGATTTTTATGGCTAAAAAATAATAAAGAATCTTATTTCTGTCTGTTAGTTTGTTCTAATAATGTAACTTGTATATCAAGCTACATCATTATCATTTCAGGAGCTGAAACCTTTCCTAATTCAATTTTTGGATGGGTTAATGTCAAGGATGTTGCACATGCTCACATCCTAGCATTTGAGGTCCCATCAGCCAGTGGAAGATATTGTATTGTCGATAGAGTTGCCCATTATTCAGAAACCGTAAGGATCTTATGTGATCTTTACCCTGGTGTCAAGCTTCCAGAAAAGTAAGTAGTATGGCTTAGTGTTTATTCATCGATCGTTGTTTGGTTAAGTATGGACATTTTAGAAATAGCATATTAATCTTCAATAGATTCTTCACTCAAAGGAAAAGGTTGTGATAACTGAGTGAACCATTTGTCTGATTTTCTTCTCCCTCGACTAAATGTGCTAAGGTATACCTGGATCTTACAGAAAGCTTAAATATAAGGGAATGAAATGTTTGTCTAGATTTTCTTCTCTTGACAAGGTTATGTAATTCTTACCTATTTAACGACACTAAAAATGTTTATGTTGGAGTTGATCATACTATGGTGTTCGGTAACAATCATATGTAATCCTTACCTATTTAACTACAGTAAAAATGTTTATGTTGGAGTTGATCATACTGTGGTGTCGGCAACAATCATTTTTTATCAAGATAATATATGTAATTATGAAGCCATGTTACAAAATTCAGTGTTCCTCTCCTCAACTAAGTGGAACTATATATTAACGATTCTTTGAAGGAAAAAATGGTGTTGATCCCAAATGACCCGACCTGTCACATATTTTCATGAGAATTCAGGTATGCTATCTTATACTCAAGAAGTAAAACTTTCTCGTAGGTGTGCGGACAACAAGCTTTACTCACCGATATACCAGATTTCTAATGAGAAAGCAAAATGTTTAGGTATAAATTTCACTCCCATGGAGGAGAGCATCAAGGAAACGGTGGAAAGCTTGAAGCAGAAGGGCTTTGTTAACTTCTGAGAGTAGATGTTTTCTAATTTCCATGGATTAGTGGGATTTAACCCTCTTTTGGATTCTCTTCTGTTTATTGTTATATATGTATTATATTATATTTGTATCCTCTTTTAGTAAGGTATAATAGTATGTTTCTTCCCACAGGGTCACAATGCCTACTCTTTTTTGTATCAATGCTCATTGTACATTGTGTTATAATTAAGTTTGCATTACAAACAATTATACTATCGTCCACAGCCAAAATCAAAGATAAAATAATTTGGTCAAAATTCGGTTGAAGTCAAAATCTTAGTATTTTGTTTTTTTTCCTTCTCTACCGTCAGTCATCCCTTCTACCCGGCATCATAATGGCCAGCGACTCGATGACTCGTGACTCGACTGGAGACTCGATGACCAGCAACCCTCAACAACAAAAACGCGACTTTGACTCGACTTGTGCCCAGGCAACTCCACACCTTAAATCGCAACCCTAGGCAACGCCAATCCCACGGGCTAACCATGGCCGAGTATTGCCACAGCCACCCCAGGTGAAGACAATCCCCAACTTGCCACGCACATCCAACTCTGGACCCAGCCATATCGGCAACACGCGAACCATGGTATCCTAACCTACGACCCAATCTCCAACCTTAAATCGCTGGCCATCACCAGACTCACTCCATCAGAGTTACGAAGCCTAATCATCATTGTATAATAAATACTCATTATAGATGTGTTATAATTGAGCTCACATTCCAAACGTTTATAAAATTGTCGCTGGATTTGTGATCCTTATAAGAGGTGGAAAGATTTTCGGGTCTGTCTTTTGGGTGTCAATTTCAGGAGCTTCCTCAGTTTCTCTTGCTCCAAGTAAAAGTTACGTTTAGTGGGAGATGTTCACAAGCAGTTGTGTCTTCATAAATTTCTTAGAGGAGCTACGGCCTATTTAATATCTACTACATATGGCTGCTCATCTTCGAGTTAATTTTGCAATTAGGTGAACAAACTTGTTTCTCGACTCTTGAGATTGTTTGAACGTTGCAATGGAAGTTTCTTGTCAATCAAATGGAAGGACACCATTGTCTGCGATTTACTCTAGAGCTGTAAGGCTTTTATATGGATTCGTAAAGCGAAATTCAAAGAGCTAACCAAACTTTATGTTCATAATGTTATACTAAATGTAACGTGGACTGCTCCCTGTACGCCCATTTTATATACCCCAAAAAATAATAAAAAATAAAAAAGAAGATTTTAACGTATGATTAGTGAAACGACAAGTAGACAAACATAGGACAGGAAAATCCTGCCTTTTACAACATTGATGTGATTTTCAAGTTCAGAAAACTTTAGGATGAGCGGTACCTCTAAAAAATTTGAGCTACCACTAAATAGGGTTATCCTTTTATATGTTCTCGCTATATCCCAATACATACATAGATATCCTTGAATATTTCTACATGTTTTTACTAATTTAATAAGGAATCATTCAATGTTTAAAAATGAAAAGGAAAAAGAAAAGGTGAGTCATTGGTAAATAAGATGTTTTCCTGCTACTTGATCATAACACGAAAGTTCATAGAATTGGCTGCAGCTGGAACATCTATACCATCTACTAAATAGACAAATCTATGAGTAATACGTTTCTAAAATTGAAAGTCCGGTAACTTTTAAAACTAAAACATGACGCAACGCAAGTTATGAGGGCACAATAAATAACCGGGATATGCCAGCAACCGCATCAAAATGATACTAAAGCTATGTTGAGCATAATACTGTAGCAGGTCGGCCAATCCGATGCCACACGGTACTATTTCGCTGCTAAATTCGTGTATGTAGATTGCTTAATATCAGTATAGCTTTTCCAGTTTAAAAAGAAATGTATGTCAGCAGCCTCAGTGAAATGATTGTAAATAACGATGCATTGAAAAAACACAACATCAAAATATCTACTGAATCAAGTACCCAAAATGTTAAATAAAGATCTCTTCATTGATGATTCTGACAAACAGACTGCACTTTTGACTCTAACAGGGATGTATATTTATCAAGCATAGAGATTAGAGCTTCGAATTTGGTGACTTGTTGCTCAATTGCATCAATTTGTTGTACATACTGATCAAAGCTACCACTTTTTGATTTTAGCTGCTCCACAAACACTCTCAACCCAGAAGCCACATCTCCAAACTCTTTATACTCTTCTGCAACTCTCAAATTCATCTTTGTCAACAATTCTAGCTGATTATTTGTACCCTAACCACAAAAAAAAAAGGACCCAAGATATAGATAGAGCAACGATTGAGTTTACAGAATAAACATTTGTTGCACATGGGAACCAGATGCCTGGATCAACACGAAAGCATACTTATCCCAGATTAATAAAATGGAAATAGTATCAAGAACTCTACTATAAGGAAAGCTATTTAAAAAGACAAATGTACCTGAAGCTCAGATTTGACCATTGTAGAGATATTGATAAAGAGATCACTGAGAGTCGCTGCCAATTCATCTTGGTCCATGTTTTTATCTTCTCTTGCAGCGATTGATAGAATTGATGGCCCCTGGATTTTAAGCTGATTTTCCCATTTTCCCCTTATTGATATTAATCCTTGACTGAATAAAACAACCAATCTTCAAATACATTGCAATCTGGTAAAATAGAAGACAAGCGATCTCCTTAGAAACACAGGTAAAATGCAATACTCATTTCAGGCTGGAAGAGTGATCTTTTCTTTTTAGTTTGTACAATAAAGTCACAATGTTTGAAGGATATGAAATAACAAATCATAACTTGCAATTACACATGTAAAAAGCTCAGTTCTTGCAGAGGCTTAATTCCATGGAATCCAATTTTGTATTTTTTAGTGAGACCTTTGTAATAACATGTTACACACCTAGAGGAGACTACACAAGAGAGAGGGATACTTACTCCTTTTAAGCATGTGTATGCACGGAAGAAGAGGAATTAGGCAGCATGTCATGTTATAAGTTTACATTATATTGAAATATTGAACGTTAGTATATTTGGTTTATTTATTTATTTTATGATCACAGGGTCTGTTGTTGTTATGTTAGCATAGGTGGATTATGTGTCAGCAGGTTGTCTTGGTGTCAATTATTAAGAGTTAGTGGGATCTTGTTGGTTCCTCTTTTTGTGGAGTCTGTTGTGATCATGGGAGAGAAGTTATCTCTCCACAACTGTGTACAAACTCGGGAAGGAAATGGCAAAAAAGAGCAGATCTGCAATTTCTAAACTTTACCCTCAAAATTTCACTCACAAGGTCCGGAGTTCTCTCTAGCAAGCCCTACATATAATAGCAAAAATAGGGCAGCAAGGAAGAAAAGGTAAACAAGGAAAAGAAGATTTACCCTTGACACTCCATGAACTAGAAGTCAAACACTGATCCTATAACATATTAGTATCAAAGCCAGGCAATATGGGTGAATCACACACTTTGCAGCAGCAGTTAGAGACATTCATGGCCATGTACCAGGCTGATAGGGAGAGGGATCAAGCAAAGGAGTGTGAGAAGAGAATTAACAAGATTAGACAGCAGGAGTTGACTGCACAAATCCAAGAGTTGTCAAAGAGCTTTCAGAGATGCAAGCGTCGGAACAAGATTCCAGAAGGAGCAGTAGCAACAGAGGGCTGCCAGAAGTCAGGAATGGACATGCTCGGAATCTGGAGGCTGGGAATGTGGTTCCTAAATTCACAAGGTTGGATTTCCCCCTATATGATGAAGGTACAAACCCTATTGGATGGGTGAGTTGTTGCGAGTACTTCTTTCAGCATCAACTCACAGCCAAAGAAGAGAAAATGGCCATCACATCTTACCAGCTTGAAGGTGGCGCACAACTATGGTTCCTCAGACTCAAGAAAGACCGGCCGAATATGACATGGGAGGAGTTCAAGGAATGCCAACAAGGTTTGGACCTCCTTCCAGCAGGGATCTCCTAAAGGAGTTGTTTAGTGGGTTGAAGGAGCACATAGCAGTAGAAGTTCCGCTGCAAAAACCTCATGACTTGACATAAGCAATGAGTTTTGCACGGGTGTATGAACGTAGGGAAATCAGAAAAGAGGAATCTATGGTGGTAAAGAATACAAGGGGGACGTGTTCCTTTTGTAAGGGGCCTAAGCAGGGAGGAGTTAGAAGAGTGTCACGCCAAGGGCCTATGTTTTAATTGTGATGAGCCATGCTCGATTAATCATAAATGTAAAAGGATTTTCTGGCTTGAACTGGAGGAGGAGGAGGGAAAAGGAGAAGATAATGAGGATGAAGAAAGAGAACCAGAGGTGTCAATACACGCCATAATGGGTTTATTAAATTCTCAAACTATGCAAGTAAAGGGCACCGTTAATAGGGTTCCCAGAAGCACCCACAGTTTTATAGATAAGTCCACTGTTGCAGAGGTGGGATTAATGGTGGAGTCCAAAAGAGAACTGTGTGCGGTTTTTGCTAATGGAGAGAAGCTAAGCAGTGCAGGTATTTGTTGTTCCATGCCACTAAGCATGGGGGAGCACATTTTTCCTATCAATTTGTACCTATTACCCTTATGTGGTTATGGGGTGGTCCTTGGAGTCAATTGGCTAAGGCGCCTAGGTCCTATTTAGTGGGATCTCTCCAAAATGCTAATGAAGTTTACATAGCAGGGGAAGCAAGTGGCTGTCCAAGGGGAAATACCAGCTGCTGGACAGGAAGCTGCAAACTAGGATGGTGACTATGAAGGTAGACAGAGGAGAGAGGGAATTGCAGCAAGTGTTAGATGACTTTCCTCAGCTTCTCTGAGAACCCAAGGAGCTTCCTCCATCTAGGCCCTGCGAACCATCGAATCTGACTACTTCCAGTTACTTCACCCATGGTAGTTTGGCCATATAGGTATCCTCATGGACAAAAGGATGAGATAGAGGAGCAGTGTACGGACATGCTAGAAAGGGGAGTTATACACCCGGGTCAATCACCCTATTCGTCACTAGTCTTGTTGGTGAAGAAGTATAACGACACATGGCGGTTTTGTGTCAATTATCGAGCTTTGAACAAGAAGACAATAAAAGACAAATTTCCAATTCCTGTTATTGAAGAACTATTGGAAGAGCTTCACAGGGCGAAATATTTTTCCAAATTGGACCTCAAGTCCAGCTATCATCAAGTTTGTATGAATGGGGCTAATATTGAAAAGACCGCATTCTGCACACATCACGGGCACTTTGAATTCTTGGTTATGCCCTTTGGGCTTACTAATGGCCCCTGACACATTCCAAGCCCTTATGAACAAAGTGTTCCGACTGTATTTGAGAAGGTTCATCTCAGTTTTCTTTGACAATATTTTAATATATAGCACTTCATGGCTTGAACACTTGCAGCACTTACAGATTGTTTTTACTTTACTGCATAAAAATGCTTTATGTCTGAAACAATCCGAGTATTTGTTCACATAAGAACAAGTGGCCTACTTGGGACACCTCATATTGGCTAAAGGAGTGGAAATGGAACCTAGCAAGGTAGAAGACATGCTGAAATGGCCAAAACTAGCAACTGTTAGTGCATTGTGTGGCTTTCTAGGGCTTACAAGTTACTATCGCCACTTTGTACACAATTATGGAAATATAGCAGCATCATTGACAGCAATGTTACCGAAAAACTCCTTCATTTGGACGAAAGAAGCAGAAGCTGCCTTCTTAACACTCCAGACAGCCATGACACAGACCTTCGTTCTAGCTCTCCCTAATCTCCTCCAAGGACTTTCTGATGGAATGTGATGCATCAGATAGAGGCATCGGAGCAGTGCTTCATCAAGAAGGCAGGCCTACTGCATTCTCCAGTCGTCCTTTGGCACAACGACATCTGCAGCTCCCAGCATATGAGAAGGAGTTAATCCGGTTGACTAGGGCAGTCTGTCATTGGAGATCATACCTTTGGGGAAGGGATTTTGTGATTAAGACAGACCATTACAGCTTGAAGTTCTTATTAGAACAAAGGATTTCAACATCCCCACAACAACGATGGATAAACAAACTGTTGGGGTATGACTTTTCCATAGAATATAAGGCTGGCAAGGAAAATGTTGTGGCCAATGCCCTGTTGCACAAGGATGATGAAATGGGCACCTTGCTGGCTGTTTCATCCCCTGTTCTTAGTGTCCTGGATGGTGAGAAGGCAGAACTCCAAAACAGTGTTGAAATCCAAGAACTAAAGAAAAAGATCAATGCAAGAGAAGTAATTGGGCCATGGAAGACACAGGATGATCTGTCTTATTTAAAAATCAAGTATACTTGCCAGAAACTTCCAGTCTTCAGCAGTCCATTAGCTCGGCATACGGTATGAACCATGAAGGATTTCCAAAAACTCTCCAACAGATAGCCACTGACTTTTATTGGAAGGGGATGAAGACTCACATTCAAGAAGCAGTTCGCACTTGTGAGACATGCCAGAGACACAAGGTAGAATATCTACAATGGGCAGGGCTTCTACAACCACTTTTGATACCGGTGCAGATATGGTTCGACATCTCTATGGATTTCATAGATGGACTTCCACCATCCCATGGTAAATCTGTCATTATGGTCGTAGTAGATTGCTTTTCGAAATATGCACACTTCATAGTTCTTAAACATCCATTCAAGAAGCAGTTCACACTTGTGAGACATGCCAGAGACACAAGGTAGAAAATCTATAACCTGCAGGGCTTCTACAACCACTTTTGATACCAGTGCAGGTATGGTCCGACATCTCTATGGATTTCATAGATGGACTTCCACCATCCCATGGTAAATCTGTCATTATGGTCGTAGTAGATTGCAGTTTCAGTGGCAAGAATTTTCTTTGATAGTGTCTCTAAATTACACAGCTTACCGGAGTCCATTGTCGGTGACCATGATACGACTTTCACAAGTGTTTTCTGAACAGAATTGTTTCAGCTAAGTGGCGCCAAATTGTGTTTCAGTTCATCTTATCACCCTCAAAGTGATGGACAAACTGAGCTGGTGAACCGGACTCTTGAAATGTATCTCCGTTGTTTCACTAGTGATCATCCAAAGAAATTAGCAGATTGGGTTTCATGGGCAGAGTACTGCTACAATACTAGCTACCACTTGGCCTTGAAAATGACACCCTTCCAAGCTGTATATGGTAGACCACCTCCACGCTTATTTTCATATGCTTTGAGATTTTCAAAGGTAGCAGCAGTGGACCGAGCTTTGCAGGATAGGGACAGCATGGTCAAGGAACTGAGAGAAAGGTTGCTGCAAGTTTAAAACAAGATGAAGCACACTTATGATAGCAAACATCATGAAGTCCATTTCATGAAAGGAGATCTAGTACTTGTTCACCTACAACCTTACAGGCAACAATCACTAAAGGGTTCTGCCAATAGGAAACTGTCTCCCAAATTTTATGGCCCATTCCCGATTGTGGAAAAGATTGGCAAGGTAGCCTATCGGCTGTCCATTCCGGATGAAGCTAAAATTCACCCAGTATTCCATGTCTCCTACCTAAAGCGCTTCCTAGGTACTCCAACAGGTTCCCCAATTCTGCCGACGGTTAAAGAAGGACAAGTTTTACAGCCTAAAGCTTTAATAGATGTGAGGAAACTTTAAAATCATGATGAAGTCTTAGGTACATTGGGAAGGACTTTCACCAGCTGATGCAACATGGGAGTCAGCAGAAGATTTATGCAGCAACTTTCCTTCCATTGTGTGAGGTCAACTGCATCTTAAAGGGGGAGGGCAATGTTACACACCTAGAGGAGACTACACAAGAGAGAGGGATACTTACTCCTTTTAAGCATGTGTATACATGGAAGAAGAAGAAGAATTAGGCAACATGTCATGTTATAAGTTTACGTTATATTTAAATATTGAATGTCAGTATGTTTGGTTTATTTTATTTTATGATCATTGGGTCTACTGTTGTTATGTTAGCATAGGTGGATTATGTGTCAGCAGGTACTCTTGGTGTCAGTTATTAAGAGTCAGTGGGGTCCTGTTGGTTCCTCTTTATATGGAGTCTGTTGTGATCATGGGAGAGAAGTTCTCTCTCCACAACTATGTACAAAGTCAGGAAAGAAATGGGAAAAAAGGGCAAATCAGCAATTTCAACACTTTACCCTCAAAATTTCACTCACGAGGTCTGGAGTTCTCTCTAATGAGCCCTACATATAATTAGCAAAAAATAGGGCGACAAGGAAGAAAAGGTAAACAAGGAAAAGAAGATTTCACCCTTGATACTCCACAAACTAGAAGTCAAACACAATCCTGTAACATAACATGAGGATGGGGAGCAAAAAATTTTGTTCCATGGCTCCCCATTACTCACAATTTGATTCTTCCCTCTCGCTAGTTATAAGTATTCTAACAAAGGGAAGTAATATAACCATATTTTTAATCTTTCCCAAAAATTTTCATTAAAACAAAAAGATGTTAGACTTATAAAATTTTATTCAATATAATTGATCAAATATGGTCTAAAGGATAGAAGGAAACACTGCATAAGTCTACAATGTATAGGTCATGAGAAGCAAAACCTTTTAAATCTCATGTGCTTGTACTCATGGGGAGAACAATATAGATAAATCTTGCATTTCTTCTAAGATGAAAAACTTTTAAATTATTTTTGCAGCTAGCGACAGTATAATAACTTTCAAGCCTTAAACCCACTAGGTTTAATCAGCTGATCATAACAATAGCAAAAGAATCAAGTAGAAAAGGTGTTGATATGCCAAGATTCATATTTTTACCTTCAAGCAACAACACATCCTGCAGAAAAACTAACAGGAGAGTCAAAATAACCTCTATATTCATTCAGACTAATCCTGAAATCACATGCATGGGCAAATACACAAGAACTCCACAAAAAGAGACTAACTTTGTATGGAAAAGGATAACTATTATTTTACAAGCCAATTCTCATCTCTGAGCAGCCTAATCAAGGTTATTCACAGCAGAAATTCATGAAGTTCTATAAGCCTCAATTCAGAACCCTTTCTCAGTTGTACATTGTCAAAGCTCATGCAGCTCTATAGATAACATGGCTCTACCCTAAGCAAAACCGGTATTATGGGAAGCAGTGGTTTGCAAATTAAAGATAAAATGGAAGAAGGATTCGTAGCATCTCTTAGTTAATATATAACACAAGATATATCATATGTGGTTGCTGAAATAGAAGCCCTTTGCTACCATGTTAATCTGGCAGCAAGGATGGGTCTCTTAACTGAACAGAGAACTTGATACCCAGAATCTTGATTCATAAACTATAATCATAACAGTAGGACTACAGTCACTTTCTGCTTCCATCCCATAATTTTACATGACAGCACAAGTTGTATGGTATAATGGTTAATATCCTTAGCCCTTGCCCATCAGGATCTCTGACAATAAAAGGGAAGATTCTCAAACACTCATGAGGGTAACTTAACAGCTAGGAAGATGGAATTTAAGAGGAGAAACATGGCACCCACTTCTTTTCATACTTGATTTGAATGTCTATATCTTTCTGGAGAATGTTATACTAGATTTTATATGATTGCATTGAAATGTAAACATAGTAATTTTTTTTTTTTTTTGGCCAGCAAACATAGTAAATATAAAATATGGTTTCGGTAGCAAATCCTTGTATATGGTTGACTACTTCCTTCTGGCTGCAAAATTGAGAAATGTGGTTCTCTTCTTCAGGAGTATCATCAACTTTAGTTGAATTTGGATTCATCCACAGGGTGGGAAGTACAATGGAAGGCAATTTTCAAGAGACACTATCTCAATCATCAGAAAGAAATTTTTTCTTTTTTTGAATTAATAAAGAGCATTATACCTCCAAAATCTAAAGAAAAATACACATTGAAATCCTAACTACTTTTCTAACAGTATAACAGTTCCATTTTGATGATGTCCTGCCAATCGCATTGTGCCGGCTAGTATATATGGACAAAAGCAACCGCAAAAAAAATCCTGGGTAAAATTAAATATAAACGGTTACACAGCAGCATGCGGTTCACAGGTATATAGGCAATTACGCGATGCACCATACGCACGGAACCATGATAGGGTATTCGAACCTAGACTAATTACAATCACTAGCTAAAATGGCACGGATTTTGAAAGAATACGCTAGATAAAACAGGAATTCCTATCGAAAATCACAGTGAAGAATGGGGGCACAGAGAGAGAGAGAGAGAGGAGCTCACGTTAAATGGAGGAGATCCACTGGAATGGAATGTTTGACCTTACCGCCTTGTGATGTTCTATTGATTTTGCAGACTTCTTGACATAATAAAAACCCACCACACTCTCGCAGTGGGATTACAATTTACATGGGAGATCGTTTGTGGCTTCGCAAAAAAAGAGGGGCACAACTGCATTATTTGAGCTTTTGCCTTTTTTAACCTCTGTTTTATATTCTATGCATCTTCACAACAATTAAAAAAACAAACTTTATATCGTACATATTACTTAGGAAAAAGAATAAAATGTTGCTTTTTAATTTTATTTTTTTAAATGTACTTTTCAAAATACTCCTAAATCTACTGCATTGGAAATCGTATCTAATACATGTATTGTATATATTCTTCTAATTCAATATTCTACTCCTATCGGTCTATCTAAATTATAAAAAGTAAACTAAATCATGTATAGTTCGATCTTTTCTTAATGTGTCATATCCATCAAAGGAGTCATCTATATCCTAATTCTTTTACTGTTTTCAAATATTATATAAAAATTCATAAATAGGACATTGATAGTTGCAGATTTACTAAATGAATTCTTCTTATATCAAACAATTTGATCTCTAGCTCCTTCTACTTAAAAATCGTTCTATCTATAAGCTTATCTCTTTATAGAGGTCCTTAAAGTGAATTGATTGTGTTTAGGTCGGTCTATAAACTTAGGCACATTAGGATCCCTTATTATCCTTCAAGTTTAGGCATGGGATCATTTCCCTCATATCACCTCACTACGTTGCCAATTTACATTAGCGCTTATGATCGACCATTGATTTATTGATAGGGAGTCACGTTTGATGTAACTCAACTTCTAACACATGTGGCGGCATAATATAGGGATCCCTTTAATCGACAAATTCTTAACCAAGTATGTAAATTAGTTTTGAATTTACAATTCCAAAAATCACATTAGTCAATATGCTAACTTATTACTTATCAAGTTGTATGGAGCCCCTACATTCCACGAGATATAACTACCCACATACTATCGAGCTAGTAGGGAGATTTGGCTCACACGAGTGCTACTGATATGTTTCCACATTGTTAAGCTTTATTTCTCAAATCATGTTGTCGTTAGTTTGGTAAACTATAGCACATTCTAGCTCATACCAGCACCAAGAGGCAGCTCCATGAGACGGATCTCAAGGGTAGGACTAAAGTTAACAAGTTGACTATCCATGCAATTTAGTTGGCTTAATGGGATAAATGTCATGACAAGATCATCTAAATTGAGCCACTTACTAGATCAGTTGATGGCATAGTCCCTAACTATTACACCTGGTAATAAGAGATATCCCGCCAATACATCGACACATAGGGGCTACGCTTGGTTATGTGGTGCATGCAAATTTCCCTTATTATCTAATGTCTTTTTCTCATTTCCATTTCATATTTTCACTTAAACATGAATTGTTACTACAAGCTGATTTTATTTACCAGCTACCTCAAATGCCCCATGCTGACATCATTTCTAAGGCACCAAGGACTTTAGGATCATTTATGAGTTCAAAGGCATCACATTTGATGATCTAACATCACCAGCAGCTATTGATCCTACACATAATGAGTCACCACCAGCTACTACCCTAAAGAAGCTATCATTAAAGATGTGGGTAGGGAAGGGTTAAGGGTGAGGTCACAGACTTGCCCATGCTGACATTAAAGATGAACCATTGTCTCAATATGACTCTCTAACTTGCATCTCCTATTACCTACGACAAGCTAGTTTTACTATAGGTCCATCAATGCTATATTAGACACCATTAGGGAGAGTTCTAACATTTTCACCCTAACTGTCAATACCTTAGAATAGATGGCTAAGGCTTCGGGGGGGGAGGGGGGTTGGAAGTTAGGGACATTGGGGAGTGTATTATGCAAGTCAAACCTTCTTCCATCCCAATGCATTCCACTCCTTTTTACATTGTCCAACCTCGGCTAAATACTCAACCAAATATCCAATAAGCATGGGTTTTCACAAAGAGATGGAGGCGACAACGTTAAATTATCCATTAGCTTCTTACCTTAGACATGGGGACATTGGGGAGTGTATTATGCAAGTCAAACCTTCTTCCATCCCAATGCATTCCACTCCTTTTTACATTGTCCAACCTCAGCTTAATACTCAACCAAATATCCAATAAGCATGGGTTTTCACAAAGAGATGGAGGCAACAATGTTAAATTATCCATTAGCTTCTTACCTTACACATCTCCATTCTCTAAGCATTTTAGAGATGTATAGACTTTGAGACATATGAATGAAACTACTAATTTATGCCTTTACTTGTGCTTTGAAATTTTTCTTTTTAATGGGTTGTAAAGGAGTTATTAATGTGTTCTCAATTACTATCAACAAAAGTTTGTTACTACCCATGTGATGGTAATTACAAAGTTTGCCATTTGCAAAAGCTACATGCTTAGCATGTTATAGTCGTGTCTACAATTTATACATCTTTTAAATGTCGTTGTACATATCATTTTTCACAAGTAATGTAATTTAGAAATGCAATTGTTGTTACAAAAACATTGCAGGTTAAAATTGTGTCTTAAAGACATGATTTCTTCACAATTGGAAATACATGTCTTCAAGGCATGATTTCAACTGCAATAAATCTAGGATTATTTTGAAAAGTTCTTTTTTTTTTTATTTTTTTTTTAAAAGAAATATTTTAGTCCTTTTCCCCTTCTGTCTCTCTTGCCAAAAACAACAAGAAAGAAAGATGGACAAAATATAAAGTGACAAGTGACACGGTTATTACAATGAATAAACACATGTTAGAAAGTTCTAATCGATTCATTAATAGACATGAAAAGGGGATTTTTTTTTTCAATCATTTTAAAATATGGAGGAATTGAATAAAAAAATTAAAATAAAGGGCTTAAATAATAAGAAATGTAATTAAATAATCAAATAGAAAAATTAAAGATGAAGGATAAATTAGAAAAGATGAAGGTGATTTCTACATTTTGGAGGCCAATAACTCAATAATGAGAAGAATATGAGCTATACAGACTATAGGAGGAGAAGCAATCCCTCTTCTATGTTTGTACTGTGATTTCTATATGTAATTTGCTATTATGTTGTTTATCACCTAAGGGGGGAAAATGCAATATGGGTCATACATGCACAAAGCATCTTCAATCCTAGTGTCACCGTCTGTGATATCGAAAGGGAAGTAAAGGATCAACTCGAGCTTTGAACATAGTGAGTGGTATTAATAAGGTAGCTTATTATAAGGGTATGGATACTTTGAAGGCGGGTTTGGTCATCTATGAACAAACTAGTCTTTCTTGATGATGGCCATAGTAGGCCAAAATTAATTGAGAAGGTTAGTCCCTTCAAACATAAGAGAGACCATAGGCTTGAAACAATTCCTAGGTAACATAAGAAGGAAAAACTAGCTAGCCATCTCGAATTGAGGTAAAATGTATATAAGGATAGTTGAATGTCATAGGGGATCATCGGGAGAGGAAAGCCTCCTAAATTGTGGCAAGTGGTATTAGAGCTACAAAGTTCCCAGCCCAACGAGCTACCTAAATGTTATCTAAATATAATCAATGTAGGGGTAGCCTTATTGACAGAAGGGCTCATGAGGGAAAAGCTTGAGAGGAAGAACAGCCATTGGATGGAAACCATTGCTAGGGAAGAGCCAGTTGTGTCATGAGCTAAGACTTTTGTAACAAAAGTTACCTAAGTCAATATAAAAGAAAGAAAAAAATGCCTTAGGAATTTGCCTTACCATTGAGAAACTCAACAACAAGCAATCTCAAATGACATGAAAAGGGGTGAGGTCGAGAAAGGAAGGTCCATAGAAGCCCAAGTCCCAACTAGGGTAATCTTGGGGTAGAGTTTGGCAATGGGTAGAAAAAGGCAGTAATCAATTGGGGGGAAGCACAATAGTGGGCTATCCGCCATTATGTAATTCAAAAAGAGGAGATCTCTGAAGACGAAGAGAAGAGATGAAAACAAGAAAGGAAGGCTCATGAAAGTCTAAAGTCCTAGTCGAAGAAGACCGTAAGGGAGTTTGTGAATGAGTAGAGGAGGGTGGCAGCTTAATAGAGAAAGGGTAATGGTAGAAGATTGACCTCGTGATGAAGGCATCATGAGTTTAGATGGAGGTGAACGTCACAATCCATGACATCAAGAGAAAAGTGAGGGATTAACTTGGACTTAGAACATAGTGAGTGGTATTAGTAAAGTAATTTGCTTTAAGAGTGTAGGTACTCTAAAAATGGGTTTGGTATTCCATAAACAAACTAATCGGGAGTTGATACCATTCTCCTGATAATGGCCATAGCAGGTCAAAACCAATTGGGAAGGTTGGTTCCCTTAAACATAAAAGACACCGTAGCAAAGCCCATGATGGCTCTTCTAATGAAGGATAAGCTTATAATAAATCCTAGGTAACATAGGAAGAGAAGGTTGGCTCGCCATCTCAAATCGAGGCAAAAGTAAAAATATAATGATGGTTAAGCACTGTACAAATTCTCTAAAAGTAGAGAACCTCCCACCTTGTGACAATAGCATCCTTAAGATTACACGATTAACACTAAACAAGATCAACCGTCAAGGTAAGTAGCCAGCTCATGTAACCATTCTTTAATTTTGTATTTTCAAGAAATCATGCTAAACTTACATCAATTAATAATGTATAATTTACCTTGGTCAAGATGTTAAGCTTTCTAAATTTTCTTTAAAATGTGTTAACTAATGATGCAAACATATCCCTAAAACCACTCTAACGCATAGGCCACATAAATTTTACAAAGGGAGACAAGAAAGAATTAATTGAAATATTTGTAAAATTTAGATACTTAGGAGCAACTTAATTCAAATATTTAAAGTGATTATGCATACATGCACATCAACTACATGGTGGATATTTAATTATTACTAAAATATTGCAAAAATGAATTAGTTTTGATAAAAGGATACACACTGTAGTAGAAGTTTTATATGAATATGGTTTAATTTCTTTCATTGGTTCTAATAATGTATGAGTACAGTGGAATCTAGCATCTATTTCAAGAATTAAGGACACCTTGCTAATTGAGCTAGTTTACATGGTAGATTTTATAAATATACTATAGAACTCTACTCTCTAAATATGATATGAGTTAAGTTGCTTTACATAACAAGTCTATTAAATTAAATATAGTCATTTGTTCTATGGGTTCCAATATTGCCTCAAGCGAACTTTTTGTCTAGATACTTCTAGCCTAGGAATTAAAACTTTGGATGTTTTGATAATTTTTATAGACACTCACTACCACATATACTTTTGTTTCAAATGGTGGTGGCTTAAAGTGGCAGTATTGGGTCATTTATAATACTTAGAATGTTTTCTAAGTATCATGGAGAGCTTAAGGGTCCATTTTGTAAGGGTTTTCTAATAAGATGGTGATGTTTGATGATTTTTTTTGTGGCTAAGGGATAATAGAGGGTGTGAATTAGTTTATATTTGTGGTCTTAAATTTGGTTTTGCATATGTAAATGAGGAAAAAAGTTGCAAATCTTCGTTTATTGTCCTACATTGCTTATTTTATAGGCTTCATCTCAATATATAATATAAGATATAATGGGATATTGATTAAGAAAGCCACTGGTCAGTGGAAAGGGATGTAGGGCGAATGAGCTTGATGAATGTACTTTGAGTTTCATGATCTAAATAGCCTAATGCCTTTTGAAACTAAATATGATAGCTAATAGTGGTGATGGTGGTAATGATGATGATGATGATATAAAATTAGATGGTTTTTTTAAAATAAATAGGTTCACTTCTATAGGTTAATAGTGCTAAGATGACAAATTTAATCTAGGTACTATAGATGACCTTAAAGAATTAGATTAAGTAGTAAATTGATATTTTTAAATTTTAAGTAGTTAATTATAAAAATGAGCAAAATTGAGGCATCAAATGTGATATTAACCCTTTTATATAACAACGATCTTAAGTTGGGTGACATCAATTGAAATAAGGATTTTTCCACTTTTTCAAAGGAGGTAGAGGCATTAACACTTCTTTCCTATCATAGCCTTTGTCGCAAAGCATATATTAGCAACCTTGACCTTAGTTGAAGTACTATAAAAAGCCTTCAATACTTGTGGAACTATCCTAAACAATTGAAGATCATTGCTATTAGTTGTCTCATAAAGTTTGTGAAGGGGTCAAGTTGTAAATATATTGAAATGGGTAAAGCCTAGTGATAGTTTAAAGCTAATTATCTATAGAAGCAATTGGATCTTGATGATTAGACCTAAAATAGAGACAATTAAAAGAGCTTAAAATAGGTAGGCTCGAAACATTGCTCATTAAGATTGACTCATCTAATGTTAATTCTCAATAGACTCACATTTTTATTGAGCTCCTTAATAGAAATTTGAGATTTTACATATCCCCTCTAGAAGTCCATTAGTTCTTCAGACAGTCCTTAATAATCTTATCCATCCATTACTCAAAACAATATGATGGTAATAGTTGATTGGCATATCATTATAGTATCACCTAGGTATCCTCTTAAAGGGACCTTATTATTTGATTTCCAACATTCAAACTGCTACTACTTTAGCAATTAAGCACTTCTATATTATGGTATTCCAATTTCTCTAATTGTTACACTTTTGTGCTAGTATGCTACAATTGCTTATTCCTTTCTCTCTAGTCTCACTTTAGCTTATCCTATTTATCAAGTGCCATTCATAACACAACTCCCATCACTTACATGTGAAGTGTATAATACACTGCATGCGACATCATGTTAAAAAAATCCCTCATCTAAAAGAGTTGAAACATGTTTAGAATGGATGGGTAGCAATTAGAGATGAAATAGCTCCGAAGAGGACTTCTTGTTTGATATCCATTGATTTGATCACCCATGTGTGCATTAAGTAATGATGGATGAGACATTTTGTGATTTGTATTCTCCTAATATTTATTTATTGTTATATCAAGTGGTGATATCAAAACCAATGTTTTGGTGAATTTGAGTTATTATTTAGTATTATTCCATGTCAATTTCTTATATTTTAGAGCACTTAGTTTGCAAGGAACACGGAGAAAAAATTATTTTTATTTTTGCAAAACTTTTCTAATTTTTTTGACTTTTCATATTTTATGAATTTTTTTGGTTTACATACATAAAAAAAATCCATAATATGCAATTTTTATCATATAAAAGCAATCCCATGAATAATATGATCTTAAAACATCTTGATACACATACTAAAGCCATTAAAAAACATCAAACATTAATTTTAGATTTTTCTTAACAAGAAAAGGTACATATTATTTTTATTTTTATTTTTTTTATAAAACATCACAATAACTAAAGAATAAAAGACATTATAAAAAAAATGCAAAAATCATACAACAACAAAAGCATAAAGATTTTACACAAATATTTGTTTTATTGTTAATTTTTTCATAGAATAAAAAAAAAAAAACAAAGAGAAAAAACTTGTTAGGCAATTCATGGCCAATTCAAGGGCTTTTGGTAGTAGTTTACAATGGTTGTAGGATTGATCAAACTTTTGATATCATGGATAAGCAACCCCCTCAACCAATTTTATTATCATGAACTTGTATCTTGTTCAATTTTACTTAAACCTATTCTTTAAGCTTGTAAACCCAAACTTTGATTCTTAATCAAATTGGAGCAATTTGTAGGTTTTGAAATGTAATTGATGATTGGACTTTACTTTACTAATGATGGGAAACAATTCTATGGCTTCAGTTTGCTCTCAAATGAGAGAAATTGAAGAGAGAGAGAGTGGTTGCAATGTACTATGCCTATAGTGAGAAAGTAAGTGATTCTTTTCTTTTTTTTTTTTGAGATCTTATTAATATGTGTTGTGTGCTTGAATGAGTTCAAGGGATCCCTATTTATACTAATAAGTGATGAGTAGTGCTCAAGAAATTCTAATACAAAGAAAAATTGAATCTTTACAAGAATGAGTATTTTTTATTCTTGAATATTTCCTAGCCAAATCATGATTTTTATGGACATTTTGCAAAATTGAAGATGCAAATATGTTTTAAAGGCTTTACTTGATTAATCCATGTGCTTTATTCATGTTTTACAAGTCAATTTAACCTATAATATTCAATAAAAAATTGGATGTGAAATCTATATTTTTTTTCCTAATTTTTATGTTTATTTTTAAGGTACTTTCCTTTATTATAAAATTCAAATTTAGTGTGCAATAGATAATACCTTAGGTGTACATTTAATTTCCACTTTTTTTTTAATTTAATTTAACCAAAAAATGAGATATTGAACAATGCCTGCCCACATACCTAGACATGGGATAGGGTCGGTTCAGGCCCTTAAATCGACCCTTTGGAGAGATTGGCCCGGTAGTTTAATGACCAGATTGCAACATGCAACTCGATGAATTGACGAGTCTTGAACCGTCTATCAACCTGCTAGTTCAAGGTCAACTTGAACCGGTGGGTTGGGCCCGTCATATATACCAAAAAAAAAAAAAAACATTTGTTGACAAAAAAGGCAAGACACGTGTTGAAACATTGACAAAGTTTGAGGAATAACAAAAGAAGGCAAATAATAATCAACACTATCCTAACACACGTTAAAAAATAATGAAAAAAAATTGTCAAAGGAAGTAGGAATAAAGAGAAGAAAATTTTCTTGCAACTCTGCAACGCTGGGGAAGAAAAATAATAATAAAAAAAGAGAAGACAACCAAAAGGAGGAGCTAGAACAAACACATTCAAATTTGCACTCAGAGAATTTGAAAACATGAAGCACATTTTGAAAAACAAATATGTGTAGGTTTGTAGGATTACAAACAGTGAGGAATAGGTTTAAGCTGTTGGTGTAGGTGCAATGTGCAAGTTCAAGTTGTTTTTAGATGTTGTATAAATTAATAGTGTAGTTTGAAGAGCAAAATTATCAACGCAAAAAAAGAATAAGTGTGTACAAAAGAGTGGGAAAAGCAGTGAAGAGAGTAGTAAGAAGTGAGCGCTTTTGCTACAAAAGAAGAGATTAAGAGAGTTATGTTAGCGAGGCAACAATTACTTGTACTTGTGTACAAGGATGTCTATTTTTCAACTAATGATCTTAACTCCTCTTTGCCTAATGTGGTTGTGTCTTTACTATAGGAATTTGAAGATTTATTTCCTAAGGACATTGCAGATGGATTACCTCCTCTAAGAGTTATTGAACACCGAATCGACTTCATTCTAAGGTCATCAATCCCAAATAAACCAGCTTATAGAGCCAATCTAGAAGAGACAAAAGAGATTCAAAAGCAAGTGGATAAGCTAGTGCAAAAGGGATTCGTGAAAGAAAGTCTCAGCCCATGTTTAGTTCTTGTGCTTTTGGTTCCTAAGAAAAATGGAACATGGTGTATGTGTGTTGATTGTTGAGCCATCAACAAGATCACCATCTAGTACAAATATCCTATCCCAAGGTTAGATGATATGCTTGATGAGTTGTATAGTTCATGTTTGTTTTAAATTGATTTAAAAAGTGGTTATCATCAAATTCGCATAAAGGAAGGTGACGAATGGAAAACTGCTTTTAAGATAAAATATAGGTTATATAAGTGCTTAGTCATGCCATTTGGCTTAACCAATTCACCTAGCACCTTTATGGGTCTAATGAATCATACTTTGCATTCTTTCATTAGAAAATTTGTTATAGTCTACTTTGATGATATTTTAGTGTACAACAAAAATTTGGATGATCATGTTAAACACTTGCAGGCTGTTTTAAGTGTTTTTAGGGAAAATAAATTATATGCTAGTTTGCAGAAGTGCGATTTTTTTATGGAATCCATTGCTTTTCTTGGATCTGTTGTAAGCTCATAGGGAATAAAAGTGGATGAAGATAAGGTGAAGGCAATTAAGGACTGGCCTACACCAAGGAATGCAAGTGAGGTAAGAAGTTTTCATGGTTTAGCAAGTTTTTATAGGAGGTTTGTAAAGAACTTTAGTTCTATTGCAGCACCTTTAAATGAACTTGTTAAAAAGAATATTGTGTTTAGGTGGCAAGAAGTGTATGAGAAAGCTTTCAATACTTTGAAAGAAAAATTGACCAATGCACCTTATTGTGTTTCCCTAACTTTGACAAAGCTTTTAGGTTGAATGTGATGCATCAGGGGTTGGAATAGGGGCTGTTTTGATGCAGGATTCCAAACCGATTAACTTTTTTTGTGAAAAGCTTAGTAGGGCAACATTAAATTATCCTACCTATAACAAAGAGTTATATGCATTAGTAAGAACTCTTCAAACGTGTCAGCACTACTTGTGGCCAAGAGAATTTGTCATTCATTTTGATCATAAGAGCTTAAGGTTCTTGAAATCCTAAAGTAAGCTTAATAAAAGATATGCTAAGTGGCTGGAGTTCATAGAA
Source organism: Laguncularia racemosa (assembly GCA_037954665.1). Classification (NCBI taxonomy): domain Eukaryota; kingdom Viridiplantae; phylum Streptophyta; class Magnoliopsida; order Myrtales; family Combretaceae; genus Laguncularia; species Laguncularia racemosa. The sequence continues at coordinate 76,103 of JBBMOL010000467.1, read as the reverse complement.
ACATTTTCTTATGTGATTAAATACAATAATGGGAAGGAAAATGTTGTTGCTGACGCCTTGTCCAAAAGGTACGTATTACTCACTTCCTTGCAATCCAAATTACTTGGTTTTGAGTTCATTAAAGATTTATACATTAATGATGCTGATTTCTGCCAAGTATGGAATGCATACTCTAAATGTGCATATGGAGAATATTATAAGCATGAAGGATTTTTGTTCAAAAGGGATAGACTATGTGCTTATGTGTTCTTTGCGTGAATTACTGGTTAAGAAGTCCTATAGAGGAGGTTTAATGGGACATTTTGGTGTGTGAAAGACTTTAAACATATTGCATGAATATTTTTATTGGCCTAACATGGAGCATGATTTGCAATATGTTTGTGATAAGTGTATAACTTGTAAACAAGCAAAGTCTAAAGTAAAACCACATGGGTTTTATACACCATTACCTGTACCTACTTAACCCTAGATTGATATTTCTATGGATTTTGTGATTAGGTTACCTAAGACTCAAAGTAGTAAAGATAACATATTTGTTGTTGTTGATAGGTTTAATAAGATAGCATATTTTATTACATGTTCTAAAACCAATGATGCAACACATATTGCTAATTTGTTCTTCAATGAAGCAGTACGTTTGCATGGATTGCCTAGAAGCTAAAACGATAGTAAGTGATCGAGATGTTAAGTTTCTAAGTCATTTTTGGTGTACTTTATGGAATAAATTAGGGACTAAACTCCTGTTTTCAACTGTTACACATCCTCAAATGGATGGGCAAACTAAAGTAGTTAATAAGACACTTACTACTTTGTTATATGCTATCATTCAAAAGAACTTGAAATGATAGGAAAGTTGTTTGCCTCATATTGAGTTTGCATAAAATAGAGCTGTTCATTCTACTATGTCATATTCACCTTTTAAGATTGTATATGGCTATAATCCTTTAACACCTTTAGATATATTACCTTTGCCTCCTAATAAATTTGCTAATGTTGATGGAAAACAGAAGGTCGATTTTGTTAAGGATTTTCATGCCAAAGTTCATGCTAATATAGACAACAAGAATGAGCATTATGCAAGGTAAGCTAATAAGGGGCACACTAAAGTTGTTTTTGAGCCTGAAGATTAGGTTTGGGTACATTTTAGCAAGGAAAGGTTTCCCAAACAAAGGAAATCTAAGCTACAACCTAGAGGAGATGGGTCATTCCAAGTGTTAGAAAGGATAAATGAAAATAGCAACTATGGAAATGTAAGTGCTACTTTTAATGTTGTTGACTTATCTTTGTATGATGCAGGTGATTCGAGGACAAATTCTTTGAAAGAGGGAGGGAATGATGGGAATCAGCTTGCACTAACTCCTTCTAATGATCAATTAGAAGGAATTGGAAGACCAATGACAAAGGTAAGAGCAAAACGCATGGGGCAACCTTTGAATGGACTTGTTCAAGATCATCTAGACCAAGCATTGCGGTTAAGTAATCTAAGAGATGAAAAGATCATTTTCCATTTATCAAGCATCTCTAATAATAATAATGTAGATCAAAGCTTGGAGCAACACTAGTAAATGGTAAACTTTGAGCTTTAAAGATGCCATTGCTTAGAAGATGTTGAAGGCCACCTAAGAGTCGAAGAAGGTCACCAACTTTGCCTTTAAAGGCTGCCAGCATTGGAGATGTAGGCCGCCAACCAACTTAGCTGGCTTAAGATTTAGGCCACTGACTTAGGAAGCTAGCCTTTATTTTTCTAACTTGTGATTTCTTTTGGGAATTGCTCCCTATTTGTAGAGACTATAAATAGTCTTTGAGGGTTCAAAATTGGGACAAAATTCATATAAAAATTGTAACACTCTTCCTTATTCTTTATCAAGAACTTAATCTAATCTTATCAAGGTAAACCTATGGCGATCAAAATCACATGATATCTTTGGTTCTAATTCGAGATTACGAATTAGGGTCAAGTTTTGTTGCTTGTTTTCAAGATGATCCTAGGGTTTCTTTTCCATCCAATCAGGTTTTAGGTACGTCTCAACCTAGGGTTCGCATCAAGGCTATTACGAGAGCTAAAGATCATAGAAAAAGAAGGAGGAATTCCAGCACCCTAACTACAACGTGTAGCAATCCTTTACTCTCATGTTGATGTTACATTCTTTCCTTGTAATATTTTAATTCCACAACTTAGGATAGAGTTATATTGCTTTAATTCTGTAAATTTTCATGTGTATTGAAGTATATTTAGCTTAGAAAAAAGATTGGAAATGCAATTCTCCTTTGAAGATGTAAAACCATGTGGCTTCATCCTTCCTTAGTAGCTTTATATGTTGAAGCTTATAGAAAAGCCAATAGAGATCAAAATTTCAAAATTCTTGAGGCTTTTAAATTTCTAAGCTAAGTGGCTAATCAAACATATTTTGATCCATCCCATGCTCTCTAGATTATAGGAAAAATCGGATGGAGAAGAAGGACCACTTTTTGTAGTAAATCATGGAAAGATGTGCAAAACATATACAAGAGACTTCAACCATAGCCAAACTTAATTAAATCTAGAAATTTCCTTGTTTCCATAACTTTAGAATGCCAAACAATTAGTAGGAAAATTTTGAAATTAAAACTCTTAAAAGAAAACACCAAACTAGCATAAGTGAAAAAGGGAAAAGCATAACCTAAGCATTAGAAAGACACTTAGGATCCTTATGCTAAATTCTGGAATTTCTAGAAGAAAATAGAGGATACACACACCATTTGAGAGTCCTAAACATGCTCTACATGGTTAAGGCTAATTCCTTTAGGTTAGAAGATTAAAGTAGACCAAAAAGAGCCTTAAATCGAACACACACCAGGTGTACCCTATCTATTTGATTACTAGCATACTGTTTTGAAGTCGAAAAGATCAAAATGACTTTAGAAATAGAATGAACATTAAAAATCCTTTGAAACAACTATAAATATGTGAAAAACGAATTTAAAACAAAAAGTTATAAAGAAAATACTAAAACCTTTAAAATTAAGAAAATCGACAAAACTAGCTGAACTAGTATAGGTTGGTTTTGACCTAAACTTATAAAGATATTTTGTCTTATCAAATGACGTGGTATTTGAGGATGATCTATTACTTGACTATTTCAACTAGAGACCATATGGTTGGGTAAGTGAAAGATCCGATGATTACTGTACCTTGATTTTGTTTGTAATTGATGCACTCACATGTTGTAAATATCTTATATTTGAATTGGATTTATATATAGGAGTAACACGGGGTGTTAGATGTGCTTGAATCCCATGTTTGAATGCCAATTAAACTTAATTATACCTAGCTAATTGTGAGTGTTTGCATAACTTGTCATAGATGCTAAATAATTTGACTTAAGACTATTCGGCCTTAAATGAAACGAATCATACATTATGGAGTCCTACATGTAAGAAGGTTGTCGGCATCGGAAAGGCCCCATGGAGGTCGCACTCCATGGGCACTCCTTATCTTGACCTTTGGGAACTAAACAGAACCCAAGAAATGCCACCTTCTAATTGAGACCTAAGAATTTCCCAGTCTAGGGATTCATTGCTTAAGAGCGATTGACTTACAAGCTAATCATGATCTATACCCCATGAAGGGCTAAGTATGTATATATATATTTTTCAAATCTATGGAAGTATATTTCAAAAGTATAGACTTTACGAATTATCTCAAGAGACAGCCCAAGGTTGCTAGAGCCTGGAGCCGATGTGTAGTTCGTGATTTCCTAACCCCTAATAATAGAGGGCATTAAATTTGTATTGTATGCGATATCAATAAGCCGCGTATATTCTTGCATTCATGTGATTAATGATGCATGGCATATGTGTGAATTAAATAAATTGCTTGCTAATTGCTTCTTAATTCAGTAAGAGGATTTAACACACTAAGCTTTATAATTTACAGCCCCATAGACTTCCCTTATTGTAGGCACCCATCTGGATAGAGCCTAGTAGATAGATGCTAGAGGTTAGCATAGGATGCCAAGGAACCTGATACGAACCACGCCCACGTGTGACGAAACCTAATACTAATACGTTCAGAATTGCAACCCAAGATGCCAAACAATTCAAAGTGGAACCGCGACCCGTTGCCTATAAACGAGGCAAGAACCTTGGTATGTTCTGTTGACGCCACAATCGGGATGAAAGACCGATTGATAAGTCTGGTTGAACGCCACAGAAGAAATCCGATAAGTTCAAGAGAAGTTCTTTAGAGAACCAAGAGAGAAATTCTCTCAAAATGTGTTATTCAATGTTGTATGAATGTTCTATCTTCTGTTTTCCAACCCTAGCAGCTTATATTAGGGTTTACAACTCGTAATAACAAAAGCTCAAAACGACATAACATAATAAAGTCGCGAAAAAATAACAAACAGGCAATGAAAGCCGGCGGCGTAAGAGGCGGCGTAGTAGCCAGTGTAGGATGTACGCCAGGTATATAGGCCGATGGCGTAGTAGGCCGGCGTAGTCCCTCTATCGCATGTTAATTGCAACGCCGGTTCAAGGCCGGCAGCGTTTAAGCCAGCGTTGTCAAGGTCGGTAGCTTTGATCTCCTTGAATGACTTGTACAAATGCAATGTCATTCTCATGGTTACTCCACTCTTTTCCGGTTTCTTGGATATCCTTTATCAGCCCGTTCAGTGCTTCTTTAAATCGTTTCACTTGAGTTCTTGTGATCGGTCCAGGTGACACTTCAAGAGGATCCACATTCCACCTTCTAGCTTGGCTCCCATCATGGCTCTCATCAGAACCATGAAGAACTGGAGTGGAGAGATCACTTATATATGTGTTTAGTCTAAGTTCTTATTTTAAACTTCATATATATAGCCTTAACTAACATGTATTAGGATTATTAATCCTTGAACTTATTATTCTGCACTTGTGGACTTTATAAATTGCTGCTACTCTGTATTATTATGTATATATCTTCGTATTTCTTGAAAAATGTTAAACTCTGATTTGGGAATTTTAAATGTGAGTATGCTTTATACATTGTAGGGTAAATGCTTAGCTAACAAAAGGGTTATCCCTAGGTTTCTGTGTAGCGTACGGTAGAAACTATACATTCTAAGGGCCTACGGGGTGTGACAACATATCTTTTAAGGAGACTCAAAATGCCATGTGCAATAACTTAAGTAATAGTGAAGACTTCAACAAGGGCACGAGATTTAACACTAAAGCCTATTTGATTTAAGTTGTTAAGATATAACATATCAAGAATCATTATAACATTAATGTTAATGAATCTAATAAGACCTTATGATTAGTTTATTGTTCTAAAAGGGAAGACAACTATAAGTGGGGACTTTGGGCCTATAAGAAGAAGCTAGATGCACTATTTATCATCACCAAATTTGAGGGACCCCACAAATTTATTAATTCGATGATAAACCAAGGTCATCTATAGTTATATTGTAATATGATGGCCAGTTGTTTCCTCAATATGGTTAGGGATACCCTTGATATTAAGGTTTCCCAACTCACCTTTATTATTGAAAATCAATTTGGTTATCGGGTATCCCAAAGAAAGGTGTGGAAGGGTAAGAAAAAGGCTATTAAAATCGTGTATGGGAATTGAAAGAAATCTTATAATGAGTGAATGAAGCTACTAAATGCAATCAAAATCAATAATCATGGAACACAAGTTAAGTGGGGGGTGGAGAACATTAAAATAATTTTTTTTTTTTTAAAAAAAAAAGAAACCTAGAGAGTTGACCTTGAAGTTGATTTTCTAAGCATTCAATCTTAATGGAGGCCTTCAAGTTCTCCAAACCTGTGGTAATTATTGATAGTACTTTTCTCCATGGCAAGTATGGTCACAAGCTACTTATTACTTGTAGCATAGATGGAAATAACAAAATAGTCCTATTGGCTTTTGCCTTAATGGATAAAGAATCAGCTGTGACTTAGGGATGGTTCTAAGAAAAGTGAAACTACATGTAGTTAGCAAGCGTTGATGCAGAACCCCAAGACCCAAATTGTTTCTTAGAACTTGTTACCAATCAAATCAGAATTTGATTCTCACCAAAGTAATTAGAACGGTTTGTTCAATTACCCAAGAACATGTTTGTGAAAAGAACTCAAGTTACAATTGAAAATTACCCCTTGAACCCGAGATCAAAGTATTCAAGAACAATAGAAATAGGAATTAAAAATTGAAATACAAAAGATGAACTCAATTGCATTCAACTCAACACCTTATGCATAAAAACACAAGAAAACAAACTCTCTTATATTCAAATTTGAAAACTTAATACAACTTACATGATACTTAAAACAAAACTAAACAGCCCTATTTATAGAGTTTTTTCATCAAAAGTACATCGAACCTAGACAATCAGGGTGGTGTCACTAATTAACTCTTGTAACTCTCACCTGGTTGGAAAAACTGCTCAAATTTATTGCAAGGAGTTGTTCCAGGGTTCAATGAATGTAAACATTACTTGGATGGCTAGAAATGAGATGGGCTGAATCCAAAGCTAATCTTTTAGCCTAACTAAATTAATGAACTTTGGCTCTTTAAAATCTCCAAGCTTGCATAGCCCATTATCAACTCATTTTTGCACAAATAATTGAAGTTGTTCCTTTAGTCTTTTAGTTTGGGCCCTAGTGATTGGTCTGATAAAATCTCCAAGATGATTCTCCAAGGAGCACGCCTAGTAACCAGCAATTGTCCCTCAGTAGGCAACTCAACATCACTACAATTATCCAAAGGAGGCATCTCATCCTCATCATCACTTTCCTCATCCGTCTCTACCCCATTTCCACGCATCACCATTACCTTTTTATTTGGGCATTGAGATGCTATGTGCCCGTATCCTAAACACCTAAAACACTTAATGTCACGACTTCTAGAGTTTTAGACAGAAGTAGTACCTTTATTTTTACTGTCAAATGATTCAAATGGTTGTGCCTTATCATCCTTCTTTGTTTGGGAAGCCTTGTTATCCTTTCTCCAATTCAACCTCTAAGTATTGTTTTGAGCCGAAAATGTGTTGGCTTGTTTCCCCTTCCCTTTGCGCTGCAATTGCCTTTCTATCTTCATAGCCATGTGCACCATATCTTCTATCTCTACATAGTGTTGCAACTTCACTCTGTCGGCTATGTCCTTATTAAGTCCATTGAGAAACCTTGCCATGGTGGCCTCTCTATCTTTCTCTATATTTGCTCGGATCATCGCAATCTCCATTTCCTTGTAGTATTCCTCCACACTCTTTGTTCCTTGAACATGGCTTTGCAATCTTTGGTGCAAGTCCCTATAATAATGGCTTGGAACAAATCTGCGTCTCATGATAGCCTTCATTTCAACTCAAGTTTGGATAGGTCTTTCATCATTTCTCCTCCTACTTACAAGAAGTTGATCCCACCATACAAGTGCATATTCTCCAAACTCCACCGCTGCAAGTTTTATTTTCTTTTCCTCCGAGTAATTGTGACATTTGAAGATTAATTCCACTTTTTGCTCCCACTCCATATATGTATCCAGATCATTCTTCCCCAGAAATGATGGAATTTTCATTTTGGTTCCTCCTACCTCTTCCATAATTTCTGCCTTCATTGACCAAGGTAGCTTGATCGTCAAATTCCTCTTCAAACTCTTCTACATATTGAGGTGTAGGTTACCTCCTTGCCCTTGGATTGTTTTGGGCAGCCCCTTCACGCAAGGCATTGATTTCGTTTTGTTGCTTCTCCAAAGTGTCATTTATGTTGCCAAGAACAAGTTGAATCCTCTCAAACTGTTGTTGCATAGCCTTGAGAAGAAATTCTTGGTCTTTTGGTGCACTTACTCCACTTCCTTCCATTTTTGCAATCTGAAATATCAAAAAAATAACAAACAAACAAGAACCTCACAAACACTCCCTCATGTGTTTCCCTCGTAGTAATTAGCACTTCTCTCATGTTTAACTCAAATTGGTTTTTACCCTCTTTTAAGCTCACACTCTCTTGCCTTTTACCACTTAATCAATCTTTATGATTTTATACGTAAGGGCCAAATCAAACAACAATCAAGATCTTAAAGTAATTCAATTTTATCAGAGAAATCCTAAAAATAAGCAACAAGGATATGTGAAACAAAACTAGAAGCAAAGCAAACTAACCAATAAAGAAAAGACACACACTTGATGTATATGATGACTAGTAAAGAAATAGAATGACAAATACTAAATTTAAGAAGAAAACTTGTAATTCCTTACAAATTAACACCCAAACACTTCAAGAACAATTTTTTTTTTTTTTTAGACTCAATAGAGGTGAGTCGATTCTACACAAACCAAGGAACCAATATCACAAATAAATAGAGGATCACATTCAGAACTGAATTTTTTTTTTTTTTTTGGTTTGTGAATAGCAAGAACAAGATCAACAAGCAAGAAGAAGATCAATAAGGCTAATGGACAGAAATAGAAGATTAAAAGGATAGATAATTACTTGGTGTACCTTGCTCTGATACCAAATGATGCGGAACCCCAAGACCCAAATTGTTTCTTAAAACTCGTTACCTATCAAATCAGAATTTGATTCTCACCAAAGTAATCAGAACGATTTGTTCAATTACCCAACAACACGTTTGTGAAAAGAACTCAAGTTATAATTGAAAATTACCCCTTGAACCCAAGATCAAAGTATTCAAGAACAATAGAAATAGGGATTAAAAATTGAAATACAAAAGATAAACTCAATTGCATTCAACTCAACACCTTATGCATAAAAAACACAAGAAAACAAACTCTCTTATATTCCAATCTGGAAACTCAATACAACTTACATGATGCTTAAAACAAAACTAAACAGCCCTATTTATAGAGTTTTTTTCATCAAAAGTACATCGAACCTAGACAATCAAGGTGGTGTCACTAATTAACTCATCTAACTCCCACCTAGTTGGAAAAACTGCTCAAATTTATTGCAAGGAGTTGTTCCAAGGTTCAATGAATCTAGACATTACTTGGATAGCTAGAAATGAGATGGGCTAAATCTAAAGCTAATCTTTTAGCTCAACTAAATTAATGAACTTGGGCTCTTTAAAATCTCCAAGCTTGCATAGCCCATTATCAACCCATTTTTGCACAAATAATTGAAGTTGTTCCTTTAGTCTTTTAGTTTAGGCCCTGGTGATTGGTCTGCTAAAATCTCCAAGATGATTCTCCAAGTCACTTTCTTGAACATTAGTGGCATGTGGAGTAGCATTTGTATCATTTTTGCAATCTAAAATATAAAAAAAAATAACAAACAAACAAGAACCTCACAAACACTCTCTCACATGTTTCCCTCGTAGTAATTAGCACTTCTCTCGTGTTTAACTCAAATTGGTTTTTACGCTCTTTTAATTTCACACTCTCTTGCCTTTTACCACTCAAGCAATCTTTATGATTTTATACGTAAGGGCCAAAGCAAACAACAATCAAGATCTTAAAGTAATTCAATTTTATCAGAGAAATCCTAAAAATAAGCAACAAGGATATGTGAAACAAAACTAGAAGCAAAGCAAAATAACCAATAAAGAAAAGACACACACTTGATGTATATGATGACTAGTAAAGAAATAGAATGACAAATACTGAATTTAAGAAGGAAACTTGTAATTCCTTACAAATTAACACCCAAACACTTCAAGAACAGATTTTTTTTTTTTTTAGACTCAATAAAGGTGAGTCGATTCTACATAGACCAAGGAACCAATATCACAAATAAATAGAGGATCACATTCAGAACTGAATTTTTTTTTTTTTTTTTTTGGTTTGTGAATAGCAAGAACAAGATCAACAAGCAAGAAGAAGATCAATAAGGCTAATGGACAGAAACAGAAGATTAAAAGGATAGATAATTACTTGGTGTGCCTTGCTCTGATACCAAATGATGCGGAACCCCAAGACCCAAATTGTTTCTTAGAACTCGTTACCTATCAAATCAGAATTTGATTCTCACCAAAGTAATCATAACGGTTTGTTCAATTACCCAACAACACGTTTGTGAAAAGAACTCAAGTTATAATTGAAAATTACCCTTTAAACCCAAGATCAAAGTATTCAAGAACAATAGAAATAGGGATTAAAAATTGAAATACAAAAGATAAACTCAATTGCATTCAACTCAACACCTTATGCATAAAAACACAAGAAAACAAACTCTCTTATATTCAAATCTGGAAACTCAATACAACTTACATGATGCTTAAAACAAAACTAAACAGCCCTATTTATAGAGTTTTTTTCATCAAAAGTACATCGAACCTAGACAATCAGGGTGGTGTCACTAATTAACTCTTGTAACTCCTACTTGGTTGGAAAAACTGCTCAAATTTATTGCAAGGAGTTGTTCCAAGGTTCAATGAATCTAAACATTACTTGGATGGCTAGAAATGAGATGGGTTGAATCCAAAGCTAATCTTTTAGCCCAACTAAATTAATGAACTTGGGCTCTTTAAAATCTCCAAGCTTGCATAACCCATCAACCCATTTTTGCACAAATAATTGAAGTTGTTCCTTTAGTCTTTTAGTTTGGGCCCTAGTGATTGGTCTACTAAAATCTCCAAGATGATTCTCCAAGTCACTATCCTGAATATTAGTGGCATGTGGAGTAGCATTTGTATCTAGCATGAAGGGCATGAAACCATTTGTCTTATTTTCAATAAACATGCGAGCATATCATCTATAGTTGATGAGCCCTCTAATGGATGGTGGTCTCCATTTGTAATGTAGAGGTTTTGTATATGATACATTACCAGCAATTTCAACACATTCCATAAGAATATGCAATGCAAGAAATTATTAACTTATGTGAGTTTGCAAGCTTAAGCTTGCAAGCTTAATTATTTCATGGAACAAGTGAGGAGAGTTAAAGAGGAAGCCCAAGAATAGTTTAATGATATCCTTACGAAGTAGTGAACCGCTGCCTATGACGGTTGCTACCACTTTGGTTACATAACCTCAAATATAGTCGAAAGCTACCATTCAGTCTTAAAAGATACCCGAGGCTTGTTAGTAGCGACCCTTATAAAGAAGATTTTCTACAACTATATCAACTTATTTGAGAAGAGACATATAAAAACGCTTAAGAAGATAATAAATAATAAAGTATTCACTAAATATGCCACTAAGTTCATTAACAAATGGAATCCACAAGCCAACACTCATAAGGTTATCACTTATAGTAGACGAGAAAAAATATTGAGATCTTAATTGGAAACTGTTGTATAGCAATTATATAGGTAAAATCACGTTTAGAGTATGTTAGAACTTTAACATAAAACTACCATAATACACTACAAACAAACAATCAGCAACATCTATTTACAAAAATTACAATATAAACAAACACACTATCAATATTTTAGGGTTTTCTAAAATAAGGAAAAAAACAACACAACATAGAGAAAGAAATTAGCTTAGGTAAAAGATAACATGCTAAAATGTGTTTTAATTGAGTTATTGGTTGAAAAAATGGAAAGAGTTGAGTGATTTAAGTGGTGGAAAGCGAAATAAGATAAAAGAGCTAGAGAGGTCAAGAGAGTAAGTGATATATGCTTGCTAGTTTGTCTAAACTAATATGTTTGGTGGAGAAATAGATTAGTTTGCCCCTTGTAGGCAAACTTTGTTTAAAAAGGGGTATTCATAAAAATAATTTGTGAAATACAATTGCTAAATCGCAGCTTCAAGGTAAGATTTTATTTTAGCCTACTTGAATAGTACAACGAAAAGAAATCACATGTTATGAGTGCAATTTATAAATCATATTTTAAGGATGCAATTTGTAAATCACATCCACTTCTTACAATTTAGTTTTAACAAAACGATTCGTTTTGATGGCTATAAAAATCACACTCTATATGTGATTTTACCTATACATGCACACCCATCTTCTTCCTCCTCGGTCATTCCGCACATCTGTACACACTCGCTCCCTCTCTCTCTAAACTTAGCTATCCCATATCTCTCTTAACCCACCATTTTCTAACCCTTATTTTTGTTAAAAATTCTCAATTTCTTTGCTTAATCACATAATAGAGCTATCGTAAGTAAGTAAAATGTGTAAGTGTGATTGTTTTTTAAGGTAATTTATTGCATTTTCACACAAATCCAAATTGAGTTTCTTTCTCTAGAAAGTGAATTTTTTTTTTTTTTTACTTTGTAGGTTAGATTATAGTTCACTGATTATATTGTTGTACTTAAAAAAAAATCACTCAATAGAGGTTAGTAGTAAGGTATTTCATAATATATTTTATGTAATATAGAGTAATATTGTTTGGGCATGTGCTTTTATGCATAAATTGGTGGATTATAAGTTTTGGTAGAATGAAAATTTTCGTGAATTTTTTTTATGCAATATAGAGTAATATTGTTTAGGCATGTGCTTTTGAAGCTTAAACTGCTGGATTAATTATAATTTTCAATATAATGAAAATTTTGGTAATTTATATTTTTTCATGTGATATAAAGTAATATTATTTTACATGTGCTTTTGTTGCATAAATCAATAGATATAAGTCTTGATAGAATGAATATTTAGTTTTTTTTTATGTAATATAGAGTAATATTATTTGGGCATGTGCCTTTGTAGCATAAATCGATAGATTATAAGTTTTGGTAAAATGAAAATTTTGGTGAATTTTTTTTTATGTAATATGGAGTAATATTGTTTGGGTATGTGCTTTTGTAGCTTAACTTGGTGGATAACAATTTTTAATAAAATGAATATTTTGGTGTTTTTTGTGTTTCATATAATATAATATTGTTTGGGCATGTGCTTTTGTAGCTTAAATTGGTAGGTTATAAATTTTGGTAAAATGAAAATTACAGGTGATTTTTTTTTTTTTAAATGCAAGATAGATTAATATTGGTTAGGCATTTGCTTTTATAGCTTAAAATGGTAGATTATAATTTCTGATAGAATGAAAATTGCAAGTGGTTATATAATATTTTTTATGCTAATGTCATTTGGTAGTGGAAATGTCGAATCTTGTAAGATTTCCTATTTTTACCCATGGGAATATCTTCTAAGGCGAAGATAAGGTATTCTACAATAGGGGGCCACTTAAGAAAATTAAAGTGAGGATGGATGTCGGTTACTTAGAATTGTTGAACAAGATATGTGCAGTTATTGGAGTTGACTCTAGCACCTAACATGTGGAAGTGTTTCATAAGCAACCCACAATTTTCAACTCGAGTTTTGTTAGACCACAGTATTCGTTAATGCTTATCATTGATGATGATGATGTGAAAGGTCTTATTGGATTGCTAAAGCAGTAGGTCGGTTGTTCACATAGGAGTTATTTATCAAGTTGTAAGATAGCTCCATAATAACTCAACAAGAGAATACACTGCATGAGACTGTCATGCCCCCTTCATTACAAGTTTGACAATCTATCAATGTGTTGGCTACATTTGAATGATGAGATTATGTTGCTAAAACTTATTATGAGGATATGGATTTATCAATAAGAGAAAATCTTAAGAGAAAGATCAAGGGGGCACACCAAACTATGGAATCTGATATAAAAGATAGAGTAATAAATGAAGAGTTGGCGGGCACAGCATCAACTTTGAGATGGATATATCCAACGATCCTCCATCTCTAATGGTAGCCCAAACTACTCTAAAAGACACTGGTTTGCCTATATCCACTATGGTAGACCTTACGATCTTATTGTTTAAGCATTTAATCCCATTCTTTAAAAGCTATCTATGGTGACTGGGACAAGTCATACATGGAGCTTCCAAAGCTATTGAATGCTATCTAAATTAGTAAACTGAGTTTGTATATATGTTTTGACAAGGTTGGTTAAGTATCAAAGAAGATGAAGTAATTTCCAAAGAGTATTTTGGACATTTGGTTCATGTGTACACACATTTAAATACTATAGGTCATGATCAATATTGATGGAATCTTCTTATACAGGAAATATACCCACAAGTTGTTAATTGCACATAACATAGATGGTGCAAACCACATTTTCCCTTTGGCGTTTGCATTACTTGATAAAGAATCATTTACTTTATGGTCATAGCTTCTATCCTTGTTGAAGCAATGTGTTGCTAGCTACCAACTTGATCAAGAGACAATATGCCTCATCTTAGATCAACATCAAGGCATATTAGAGGCAATAAAGCATGAAGAAGTTAGTGGGCAACCCCCATTTACATAATCATAGTTTTACACTGGACATGTGGCTAGCAATTTTAACACAAGACATAAAAGCATTCCATTAAAGAAGCTAGTCACTACCACAAGCTTAAAGGCATAAGAGAAAAAGTATGAATTTTATATGGAAGAGCTGAGAAAAAGAAAAGAATCTATACTAAACTACTTCACAAATATCCTTAAAGAGAAGTGGACATGAGCATACGATGGGAGGGTTCAAATATGGGTTTATAACAACCAATCTTAGCGAGAGTTACAACTCTACATTGAAGAGTGCAAGGTGTTTACCTATCTCAATTCTATTCTTGAAGCTCTTCTACAATTGCAATCACTATTGGCAGAAGCAGCATGATAAAGCGACTAAAAGAATTGGTTGGGGGGAAGTATTTTCACCATAGGTTGCTAAAAGAATAGAAAAATGGCAGTAAGTTGCTAGTCATCGCAAAGTTGTGACCTTTGATAGAATGGTAGGGATCTTTAAAGTTGTCACCGGTACAAGAAGAACAAAATATGGATGCAAAGGTGGCAACGACCATATTGAGAAATTAATGTAGTTGTAACAAATGGTAGACTTATAGGATCCCTTATTCACATGGGTTTTACCACCATGGCGTATGTTAGAATGGATAACACACAACGTGTAACAATGTGGTACACTAAACAACTTAACCACTTATCTACCATGTGAGCTTCTATCCACTTGGTGATAAGAGCAAATGGTCAAATGTTTTGATGCCATTTATATATCTAAACACAGGGATTACCCAACAAAAGGTAGGCCACGATTGAAGTGGTATCACATCGGAATGGACCTCAAAGAGGCACCCAACAAGATTTGTTGTAGCTTTTGTAGGAAAAAGAGCACAATAGAAAAAACTGCCCTGAACGAAGGAAGATACAAGGTCCACAAGATGTTATATAGGATTGCAACTATTTTTTCAATAAAGTTTTCTTGTATTTAATGTTTGCTTCTTACAATTGTTATTTCATCTCAATCTATTTACTTATTAAATGACATAATTCTTTGTTATTTCTTGTGTAAATGGATCAAAGCCCAACAGATAGGTCATTGCTAACACAATAGGACACACATCTTTCAGAGGTAATTTAGGTTAGTTAGGTATACGAAAGGTTTTCTCATTAATTGTGAAAACTTCACTTACAAGATGTTTCCTTCTTTAACATCGACATTTCTTCATTTTATCAAGATACTACATGGCTAATTTGCTAGAGATAGGAGATTTCAGTGCACTAAGAGTAAGAGAGGATCCCACTTGACCCACACATCTTCCCATACTTATAACAGGTAAGGCTTCACAATATCTTACATATACCTTTTATACAACCGGATTGACACCTTATCACAGCTTTGGTTGAGCATTAGAGGCTTGAGACACATATGTTTCACATGTTGTATGGGGAGGCCACTATCACACTATTGAATTTTTCAATCTAGTTTAGCTTGCTAGTGGATGGCCATGCAATCACTGAGGCCACAAGCTTAGGTTGGGTGGATGAGTGCGAGCACCTCCTTAAAGTGAGGTTTAGTCTATAAGACATCTCCAGTGGACGTATGAAAATGCCATGGTTACGTGGTACTTTTAGGCATTTACCTTCTGGTGCTAATCAAGACACCATCATGTAATAGATATAGGCATATATTCTTGAGTTAATGCGTAGGATTGTCTTCCTAGATACATTGTCTAGCCTTGTCCATCTGATGTTCTTGCCTCTTCTACAAGACCTTAGAGCTACTATAGATTACAGTTGAGGGGTCAACATGTGTTAGCATGATTATATAGATATTTATGCCAAGCTTCAGATGCTAATACTTAAGAAATGAAAGTTACAATGATACTTCTACAAGTTTGGGCATATGATAGGTTTTCACATATTGGTGCCAGATTTATATTTGTTGGCATGGCCTATTAGTTCTTCATTGGCACACTTAATTTGACATGACAGAGCTTCCCACACATATTGTTCGGTAGTATAGGGATGCCCTAGATAGGTAGACAACAAATCGGGTATACTTAATTTACATTGTTAATTAAGTTAACTATGCAAATGCAATGAATACTTATACAAAATTGTCCTTTGCAGATCCAATTGATGCCTTATAGTGCTGACATCCTTGATGCATTGCCCCAGTACTATAAATTAGGTAGAGATGTTTGGCTTGCTCATGTGTGGCTTATTTATTTTCACATTGTCGAGTGGCACTTTCTAGATCGAGTTACCCATCAATTTAGTGGCATTCAAAGGATCCCAAATCCATGTGACATATTACTATCATTGCATAGGATTGATCTTAGAGGGAAAACTAATGAGGATTAGCTTAGGCGACATCATGCTTAGATACACTAGTAACAAGAAAGACAATCTACGATTGTCTAATTGGAGTACGGTTATACCTTAGTGGATTCAGTTGATCCTAAGTATTACACGTGTACTACAACGTCACCAAGTGTTACATTAGATGCATTAAAGCGATATTAAGAGCATTGGTAAGATTTATAATCTATATGACTCTTTCTCTTTTGTGATAACTAACATGTTAAAGTAGTTTACTTTATCTTCAATGCAAGCCAATGCATTCAATCATATTGAGTTAACCAATACTTTACAAGATGCCTAGGCCATTACATTCATTGGGTAGCATACTTTTCATGGGCACCCCTTGCAAGCCATCAAGAGGAGCCTTGGGGTCAAGATCCACCACTAAATTGATCACCTTCTCTTCCTTCAAATGCACCACCAACCGAGCACTCCCTAGTTGCTTAATCATCCCCATTAGATTTTGTGATAGAGCCCACTATTGATCTTTGGTTCCACATAGCTTCTACATTATATTCAATGCCAAATTTCCATCTACCTTCCATCGTTATGCTCATTTTGCCTGCTCCATAGAGATTTTGGGATCCAACTACATGTACTATAGGAGAGGGCATTACATAGGTAGATTCGCAACATATTTTTTAGCAGGAGTTGCCATTCTATGCATAGTCTAGCTATGAGAATGTAGTGAGTACTGGTATTTCCTATGCGGGGTAGCTTATCTCATGATAGTATCAAAAGTGTTGTAGGAAGAGGAGCTAGATATATAATTTGTTATCATATATATATGTACATGTAATTACATAATAGTCAATACTTCTCCAATCGAGACTTATACTTAATATTTACACTTATGGTATCTAATTATTGCAATAGAATTGCTTTATTTATATTCATAATGTCATGCTCGAATTTAGCAACTTTGTATACATGATTATTGGAACAAAGTCATAAATCAATACTTAATTATTGGAGTTTCATTTCACATGTTTGTATGGGCGTTTGGTTTTAAAAGTTGGTGTCAAAGTTTGGTTTATTATGTTGTACTTGTTATAATGTATTTTTCTATACCTCTTGTACTAAGTAAACATTGAAGTTAATAAAAAAGCTTTATAGTAGCTTAGTATCTAAGTATGGGCATGTAACACTTTGTGCTATTGTTCTATGGATATGTGCAAGACTTGTGGTGAAGCAAAATCGCTTAATCCATATGCAATTGCTTCAGTATTTTGAATAGAATCAAAATCGCAGCTTAAAGTTGTGATGTAGCAATCATATTTTACAAATTATTTTAATGGATATTCCTTTTTTTTTAAAGAAAAGAGCAAACTAGCCTATTTCTCCCATTACTGTGCGTTTTGTTTTTAAATATTCGCACGAAGGCATGCGCTTTCTAGCAAAATTCTATTGTACGTGCCTTCCAAACTTACTCAGCCGGGCGACAATGGACAGGTAGGACAGGCTATGATGAAATACAGAAGAAGGCAGTAGGAGAGGGGTAACGAAAAAAGATAAAAAGCGAAAGGGAAAAGGAAGAAGGAGCATAGCTACAGCTACAGGAAGTGGTAAGACGGTGTGCGTGACCGGAGCTTCCGGTTACATAGCCTCATGGCTCGTCAAATTCCTCCTTCAAAGTGGTTATATTGTGAAGGCTTCCGTTCGTGATTCGAGTTCGTACACCTCTACTCCTCTCTCTCTCTCTCTCTCGGTGTTCTTCAACTGCATTTCGTTTCCCTTTTTGACTGCCGTATGTTGTGTGAATTGTATATGGATTTAAGTCTTAACTGCTTCCTACTTTCATTTATATATATAATGGTTTGTGATCACGTCTTTTAGTTTCCGTTTTTTGGAGCGTTTCTTCTGGATGATCATAGGGTTAGGGTTTCAGGAATTGATTGTGGGGATGGCTGTAACATGACACGATCACTATTTTCAGACTTGCGATTATGCACAATAAAGAAAAGTAAATAAATAAAAATATGAGAGGCATGATTTTACCTCGAAACTCAGTAATGCCCATTCCGGTACATTTGATTGGTAAGTAAATGCCTCTCTTTTCTAATGATTTTTGAGTAATTTCGCTGTTTTAACGTTTAAGGTAATTGTACATCTGAAAGAGCTATGGGGTCTTGTTGCAATGCAATTAGCCCTTTTGTTTGTGTAAGTATTTTTATTTTTTTTATTATTTATTTATTCATTTTGCTAATGAAGAATTTCCACCAGTAATTAGTTTCTACAAATTTGATTTTGAAATTCTGTTCGATTTTTAAGCCCTATGTAAGAAGAAGCAAAAAAACAGAATATTTAACAACCCTATTGGGTATAGTATAGGCAAGTTAAAAGGAGGAAACAAAAAAAAAATCCAGGTGATACTGAACTGTGCTTATGGTTGCTGGAGCTTCAAGCAATATAACAATACTAGGAAATGCTTGAATAAGCCATAGAGCTTCCAGGCTGAGGCTACAATAATGGGATCACCTTATGTTGAAGCCTTGTAGTTATTTTTTGTTTAGTCCATAATGAAGGACCTCGCCTATTTACAAAGGCTGACCTCACTCAAAGAACACTGGCATGGCTTTTTCATGAGCAGGCTGGGCAATTGGCTTCTGCGTTTTCCAGAAAACGTCCCAATTGCAATTAGGAAACTACAATATCTTGGCCTACTATCATCAAAATGAACTTAATAACAGTATAAAAACTAAATTATGATTGGTTTTCTTTCCCCCACTCATAAAATTGTCAAGTTACGCTGTTGAGTAGCCCAACAGAAATTTGCCCATGGGCAGAATCTGTAGAATGCCATGGAAAAATAGGATCATATAGCCTAAACCACCTAGTGTGATGAAGGCTTCAGCATTGTTGTTTGTAGGAAAAAAATAAAAAAACTTCATGGGATTTTCATGTCAAGGTGGAGGTCCCATGATACTCTTGCCTATGGTTAAAGGTCTCTGTGTTTCTCATAGACATATGAGATTTTTGATTCTTTTTGCAAGCTCCATGGCATTTTTCTCGTAGAAAGGCTAATTCTATACTTAAGAGCATTCTTAACTCATTCCTAGTATCGAATTTACAAGCTTATGCTTTTTGAGTAATGAGTTGTTGTTTCAAGTACAATAGCCAACATTTGACATTACATCAAAAAAAAAAAAATGTAGGCTGGCCAAGTATTCTAGTTTGTGAGCACAGCAAGAAGAAAGAAGAGAATTAAGTTTACTAAAAAAAGGAAGTTTATAAAAAAAAAAAAGAATAAAAAGCAAAAGAAAGCATAAAACAATGTATGGTGTTAATTTCTTGCTTAGGCAAAAAGAATGTAGAGTGAGAAAATGCTCTCTCCTCTCTTTACCCCCTGCCCTCACTCCCCCCCCCCCTAGAGGACCACTTCCTTTAGGTAACATCACACACGCTATTAGGAAGCCCTTCCGATCACCCCAAATGCAGCCGGAAGTTCCCCCCTATGGATAGCTAGGAAGCCCTTCCGATCACCGGAGCGTCCAGGATATTCACCATCACCCCATTTGTCCACCGGACATCCAAAAAGCAGCGTCAAGTCCAAGGCGCCCTATTAAGGAAAAGGAAACAACACCTTTTCAAGCACATGGAAAGGTCACAGCTAGCCTTTCCAAAATAGCAAGCTTAGAGCCTTGCACCCCTGCCACTGCTAACATCTCTGCAATCTTGTCTTCCCAAAAAGCCTCTCACAACGTCTCTTTGTCCAACTCTGACCTTTTCCACTCCGAAAACCATTCCCTTAATGGCAAAACTACATTGGAATTTGAATACTACCAAAAACATCCTCTTTCTAACTAGCATCAACCGGAAAACAACCATCCAGTCCCAACTAAACAAGCAAAATCATACGCCTCTGCTTGCCTTCAAGGAACACCCCCATCCCCTCCAGAATTCTATCTCCAATTCATCCCACCAAACACCTCGTCCGACATACCTAAAGTAAGGATTCTGCAATCTGTCGAGGACGAGGGAGCCACCTATTGGGAGTCTACATTAGTAGGATATTTCATTGGTCGGAAAATGCCTTACACCCTTGTTCATGCAATAGCCACCAAGCTCTGGAAGGACTTTGGACTCCAAGGTATTCTGGCCAGCCGCAAAGGTTTCTACTACTTTCAATTCGAAAAAAATAAAGACATTACTCCCATCCTAGAGAAAGTGTGGTTCTTCTCCAAGCGCTTTCTCATCCTTCAACGTTGGAGGAAAGGAATGAGGTTAGACAAACCTCAACCCACACATGTTTCGGTTTGGATCACCCTTAACCGCATACCATGCGAGCTCCTCTCCGCGGAAGGTCTTAGCCACATTGCTAGCGGAGTAGGTCTCCCTTTAAAGGCTGATACACTTACAGCCTCTAGACAACGCCCTAATCAAGCTCACGTCCTAGTAGAGCTTGATGGAAGAAGAGACTTGGTCAAGCAAAGTGAAGTTGAGAGAGCTAATGGATCGGTGGTCTTCATCAACGTTGACTACCAATGGATCCCTCCCCATTGCAAAAAATGCCAAGTGTTTGAGCACAAATGCCAATCTACCACTGCACCCTCATCGACAGACCCTTCCAAGCCAATCGTAGAAGAAACTTAACCTCTCCATACCGACACAACCACACAAAACAAGGCAACTAACACCACTTGCCAAAAAAACACTTCTAGCGGAAACCACTCATCTCCTAGCAGTAACCGTTCTATACCAGCTACACCTTAGGACAGCAAGAAGCTCTACCCAGTTCAAACTAAATGCACTACCATCCAAGGCCACCACAAGGCATCCAACTCTGAGGTCAAACACACGAAAACGGTAGAAGTCAACAAATAGGTACCACAAACCGACCCACATATCAGTATAGAACCTTCCAAAGCAAGCTCTCCCCCATGTAACACTACTTTACCCACCGAGACAAACACCACAGCTCCACATGAAAATAGCGAGGACAGCAATTACGAAAATACTCCACTGTCCAAACTAATTCACACAGCATCCAAGCCACCGGGGAATAGCTGCAAGGGAAGCAAAGGCTCCAACTCCTCTGGTAAACGCAAGAAGAAACAGAGGAAGAGGCGTCGTTCCTTCACTTAGCCCCACAAGGAATCCATCGTCACACTCTTACCCATGAACATAGCAGCATGGAATGTAAGAAGGTTAAATGACCCTCTTAAAGTGGCAGAAATAACAAAGGAGTGTGGTATAAATAGAATATCCCTAATGGGAATATTGGAAACCAGGGTGAATACCAATAATGAAACATTGGTAAGGCAACGGTTGGGACAAAATTAGCAAGTAGCTATCAACCAGGAAGCACCCAAGAGAATTTGGATAGCATGGCAATCGAGAGTGTGGAATATCCATACTGTTATGGAAAGAGCTCAACTATCACATTGCATTGCGTCTCATCGCAGCCTAAACATTAGCCTAAATATTACATTCATTTATGGAGCTAACAGCAACAACGATAGGAGGGAACTTTGGAAACAACTGGAAGAACTTTCCCTCACATACGCCACCATCCCGTGGATGGTCCTTGGAGATTTCAACATAACCAAATCCCCATCTGATAAGCAAGGTGATCAGGGGCGAATGACTTCCGCCATGGCGGAATTCCAGGCCTACATAGCCAAGATCGAATTGGAGGATTTAAGATATTCGGGTGACTTTTTTACATGGACTAACCGGCAAGCCAACAACCCCATTTTGAGGAAGCTTGATCGCATCCTGATCAACCAAAGCTGGATGCAAATCTTCCCAAGCTCCCAAGCCAAGTTCCTACCTCCCATCTTATCGAATCATTCCCTTTCCATCACACACATAAACTCCACATAGCAAGTAAGGAAGTTACCTTTCAAATTCTTTAACTTTTGGGTACATCATGCAGGTTTCAAAGACATAATTTCAAGTGTAATGGAGCATCGAGATAGCTGGTTCAAAAATGTACCAAGTAGTAAGCAAGCTTAACTAATCAAGGAGAAACTGTGACAACTCAACCACACCAATTATTCCAACCTATCTAACCGAGTCAAAGAAGCCAAGCAAACCCTCCTTCAGCTGCAGTCCAACATCCATAGCAACGGCAATGTATCCCAAATGGAGGCTGAAAGATCCGCCTTTAAGGAGTACTACCTACTGAGAAAAGCTGAAGAGGGCTTTTACAAGCAGAAATCAAGAATAAAATAGCTAAAACTTGGCGACAAGCACACTTCCTTCTTTCATAAATCCATGCGCAACCACCACAACAGGAGCCACATCTTCCAGATCAGCCGAGAAGATGGCAGTGAAGCAATTGGCAGCGAACAGGTCAAGAATCTAGCAGTCGCATACTTCCAACAGATCTATAACAAGACAAGTCCACCAATCAACAAAGAAGAAATATCCAACCTCGTGACATGGAAGCTCAATGAACAGCAACGTGAAGAGCTGCTCACACCATATACGGATGAGGAAATCAAATGGGGTTTCTTCTCCCAAGCTAACGAGAAGGCCTCAGGCTCAGATGGATACACAACTCTCTTTTTCAAGGAAACATGGGGTATAATAGGCAAGCATCTCACAACTGCAATCAGGGAATTCCTCCAATCGGGACATCTGCTCAAAGAAATAAACTCCACAATACTCACATTAGTCCCCAAAATCCCCAACCCAACTAGTATGAGAGACTTTAGACCCATAGCATGCTGCAATGTGCTCTATAAAGCAGTGTCAAAGATTCTAGCTGCCTGCCTCAAGAAGGTCTTACACGTACTAGTTGGTAGGGAGCAAGCTGCATTCATCCTAGGACGAAAGATCACAGATAACATCCTCATTGCCCAAGAATTGATGGCAGGTTACCAGACGCAAACAGGAGCGCCTCGATGCACACTAAAGGTCGATCTCCAAAAAGCTTATGATACCATATGATGGGACTTCCTAATCGAAGTATTGAGATCCATGCAATTCCCTCCTCACTTTTGTAGTCTCATAGAGCAGTGTCTAACAGCTACAAAATTCTCTATCAACATCAATGGGGAATTGGCAGACTACTTCTCAAGCAAGCGAGGTCTTAGGCAGGGGGATCCTATTTTCTCGTACTTATTTATTGTAGGCATGGAAATCCTCTCCACCTCTCTTTGACGACTCCTCTCCAACCCAACATTCTCCCCTCACTGGAGATGTAAATCGGAGCGCCTTAACCACTTGTGCTTTGCGGATGACCTTCTCATATTCGCCAAAGGAAATGTGCAATCCATAACCCTGATCAGAGACACCGTCCAACAATTCCAAGCACTTTCAGGTCTGGCAGCCAACGGTTCCAAGAGTTCTATATTCTTCTCCAATGTTCCCTCCAGGGATAAGCAACGCATTCTACAAGTCACACAGTTCCAAGAAGGCTCTCTCCCAATAAGATACCTTGACGTCCCTCTCCTCTCCACTAAACTCAAAATGGAGGACTGTGACATTTTAGTGGATCGAATCACAGCTCGCATTACCATGTGGACTGCGAAATTTTTATCATACGTTGGTCGACTTCAGCTAGTTAGATCAGTCTTATTCTCTATGCAGGTCTACTGGAGTTCAGTATTCTTTCTCCTTAAGAAGATAATTATAATGGTAGAGCAGCTAATCAGGAACTTCCTTTGGAGTGGAAACCCTCACATAGGAACCAAAGCCAAAGTTAGATGGGAAGAGGTTTGTAAGCCCCTCAAATGTGGGGGGCTAGGGATTCCCAACCTTCATCATTGGAATAAGGCCTTACAAATTAAGCACATCTGGCACTTATGCAGGGGCGGACAACGTAGCCTATGGCCTTAATGGGTACACTCAACCTTGTTAAAAGGTAAAAGCTTTTGGACATCACGAGCCCTAGCCACATGTTCTTAGTCTTGGAAGAAACTCCTAAAACTTAGACCTTTAGTGAGAGATAGCTTTCAATGGAAAGTGGGAGACGGCCTAATCATCTCTATTTGGTCTGACTTATGGCTACCCATGGGTCCTTTGAACAACCTATTCTCTCCAAGACAGATTAGGAACTCTGGGATTTCAATAACAACTAAATTATGCTCATTAGAGGAAAACAACACATGGCAGCTACCAAACCATCCACCATGGATAGGCATCTGCATTCCCGCGCACATTCAACCCAATCACTCCACCTTCGACCAACTCTAATGGATTCACACGACTGCAAGGGAATACAACATCAAGAGTGGCTATTTCTTCCTTAATCTAGGTGGATCAACAGTACCATAGTATAGAATTGTATGGAATAAAACTACCATACCAAGGCACTCCTTCATATTATGGCTTGCCTGGTTGGGAAAGCTATCTACACTCGATAAGCTGACCACATGGGGATTAGCCACATCCTCGGCATGCTACCTATGCCAACAGGAAGACGAAGACCACTCTCACCTATTCTTTGGTTGCCAATACTCATCCCAAGTATGGCAGATAGTGTGTGATATGGCTAACTGCCCCCCTTCCTATAAGGATTGGCAGGGAGCCAAACGAGTTCTACTAGCAACAAATCGGTCCAACGCCAAACTCCACCAAACATGGAGAGTAAGCCTCACTGCCACTGTATACTGTATTTGGAGAGTACGCAACAAAGCACGACTTGGGAACCCCACCCCTAGCATCTCCTTCTTAGCCAATCAAATCAAATCTTACATTTATATGGAATAATTTGATAGGGCTTCATTGTACCAACTACTATAAGTATGATACTAAAGTTGTAATAGAATTGTTACTAGTGTTGTAATTGTGAAGTAACCATTTCTAATGGATGTATCTTTATTTTTCAATCAATAAATTATGAATTACAAAAAAAAAAATGTATGGTGTTAGCTTTCTTTCATATGTTTTGCTGACAGAGTTTGCTTGTCACCTACAGATGATCCAAGAAAGACTGACCATTTGCTTGCACTTCATGGGGCAAAGGAAAGGCTTAAATTGTTCAAAGCAGATCTATTGGAAGAGGGTTCTTTTGATCCAATCGTTAGTGGGTGTGATGGAGTTTTCCACACTGCCTCACCTTGTTATTTTGATGTCCAAAGCCCAGAGGTAAATCCCGTTCACCTTTCATTTGAAATATTTGTCATGATTGGTATTGTTTAGAATATAGAGATATAAGATGACCTGACTAATTTGGGAGAGAGTAATTATTTACTTTTGAATTTTGACTTTTTTTTGTGATGCTGAAGTGAAACTGAGCTCTCTTACTGTATGCAATGAGCACTGTTGCCTACATTTTTCTATTATGGATGGGAAAGTGGGCAAAGGAGTGAACCAGGTTTTGTCATTTTGCTATGAAAATAATTATTGTTGCCTCCCTTCTTTTAATAACTAAAGATGGGGAAGAGGAGAGCAAGTTCTTATGAGGTTTGTCATTTTGCCATGAACTTTTGGGGCTAATTAATGCATTTGAACATTGATAGGAAGTCTGTTTCTCTAATTGACAAAACTCCATAGTTTATGATGATTGGTATAGTATAACTAATATTTGCATAAATTATTTAGATTCTTGTCATTACATTTATTAGCTACAACAAGCTTTGTTGTTTGATCAAAGGCACTATTTACACTGGTTTTAGGTGTTTAAATGGAAGAAAAAGCATCAAAGAACTTGTTTGGTCTTCTTTTCTTATAGTATCCAGGCTAAAGCATGTGTAAAGTTAGATTTAGTTGCAATGAACAGAGAACATCACTTGTCTTTCAATCTAAGAGGTCTAGCTTAGTGGATAAGGTGATGAGGCTATTGATTCAAACCATCCATCCAAAGGCCAAGTAATGAACCAGATTTGTGGTTGGGTTGGTTAGGTTGTCAAGATTCTTTTATTGATTCCACATTGAAAGAAATGACAAAGACGGCAGAGGAGATTGAAAGTCATGCTAACTTTTTTTGGAATGATTTCTTTAGACCAGCTTTCTCCAAAACTGCCTTCTATCTTTGTTGAGGTTGTTTCTAGTGTCAACTTGTCTCCTATATCTTCTAAGGTGAATGTAGCTCTGGGTTATTACCTTCCCACCTGTGTTAGAGGATGGGTTAGAGTGAAGCCACCTAAATCAATATTGGAAATTAGCAAATGCATTTGTAGAAACACACTTGTTGGGTGGCGTTCCTCATTGTCTAAAGGATTGCAAAAGCATTGTGGGGGTAGTGAAGGGCTCTTAGAAGTACTCACTAATGGGTGTGGGTACTGCTTTTTCAAGTTTGTAGATGAGGACTCTCTCCTAGAAGTCCTTCATCAACCATGGTTTTTTTTTTTTTGCAAATAAGCCTTTGGTTATGGACGGATGGAGCATTGGTATGCATTTATCACATGTACATCCAAGAAAAATGCTGGTTTGGGTGAAATTATGGGGAATCTCTATGGAGTTTCTTCATCACTATCTTTCTATACTTGTAGATAATGGAGCTATTCATAATTTCATTTCTAAGTTTGATTGGTGATAAGTTGCAAGTTGTTCCTACGACTGAATTTTGTGTGAAGTAGGGTGATGGTAATTTCATTACTTCTTTTGGTTTATGTCATGGTCTGGAATTGTTAATTGGTGAGTTACTGGTGGAAGTGGATTGTTATGTTTTGGCCTTGGGTGGTGTGGACGTAATTTTGGGAGTTGCTTGTTTAGACACTTTAAGAGAAATTAAAGTGGATTGGGGTTAGTTGATTATGAAAATCAATACTTCCAATGGTGAGAAGGTGTTGTATGGTGATCCTTCTCTTATTGAATCCTCTATTACTGATTAGGCTTTGAAACATTTACGCAATGTTGAGTTTGCTGGCATGTTATGGCAGCTATAATCTTTTTCTGATGGTGAGAATATTAAATTAGACAATAGATTGGAAGCTGTGTTGGCCAAGTATTTTGTGGTGTTTGATGAGCAATATGGCTTGCCTCCTTTTCATAATATAGATCATCAGATTGTGTTGAAGGATGGTTGTGGTCATGTTAATGTGTGTCTGTACAGGTATGCATATGTGCAAAAGGATGAAATTGAGAAATTTGTAGGGGAAATGTTAAGTGCAGGAATTATTCGTCCTAGTTCAAGTTGTTTTTCAAATCATATGATCCTAGTTAAGAAAAAGAACGATTTGTGGCATTTCTATGTGGATTATTGTGCATTAAATGAGGTTATAGTTCTAGACAAGTATCCAATAACTGTGATTGAGGAATTGTTGGATGAATTGTGTGGTGCAAGGGTTTTTTTCTAAAATTGATTTGAAGTTGGGTTATCATTAAATTTGGGTTTGGCCAGATGATGTTTGTAAAACTACCTTTCGTACCCATGAAGGGCATTATGAGTTTCTTGTAATACCTTTTGGGTTTACTAATGCTCTAGTAACTCTTCAAGTGACGATGAATGAGTTGTTTCATCCATATTTACTGTTGAACAAAGAGATTTTTATTAATTCTGTAAAATATCTCTTTTATAATTTATTCTAGTCTATATATACAATTTTTGTTATACTAAAAAAGGAAACAATCTATAGCTAATTATAACAGTTAATTATAACTAATTCCCTTAACTTATTAGCCCTAATTTCTTTACTAACTTTCCTCAAATATTTTCGAAGATTACTTATCTGAGATTTCCTACACTCCCCCTTAAGCTGGTGAATAGAGATCTTCCATTCCCAGCTTGTTAACATTCTCATGAAACATGTTACACAATCCCTTTGTCATCACATCTACAAGTTAAAGTCCTATTGGGACATATGGAGTACAAATCAATCCACTATCTAGCTTCTCTTTAATAAAGTGCCTGTCTATTTCTATGTGTTTTGTCGGGTCATGCTGTACTGGGTTATGAGCTATACTTATAGCTGATTTGTTATCACAGTATAGCTTTATTAGTTTGCTCCATTGAATCTTCAGGTCCTTTACGATAATTGTAACCCACAATAATTCACATACTTTTGTTGTCATAGCTCTAAACTCTGCTTTAGCACTTGACCTTGCTACCACACTCTGATTCTTGCTTCTCCAAGATATTAAGTTTCCCCTAAGGAAGGTACAATAGCCAGAAGTTGATCGCATATCAACTAGAGACCCTACAAAATCCGCATGCGTGTAAACTGCTGGATCAATTGCAGATTCCTTTTTAAACAAAATTCCCTTCCTTGGCTGTGCCTTTATGTAATGAAGGTGAACTTCTCTAGGATCATGCATAAACTTACTAATAACATTGATTGAGTAAGCTATATCTGATCTAATGTGTGCTAGATAGATAAGTTTTCCAATAAGTCTTTGGTACATCTCTATCCACTGCCTTATCTCCACGAGCCTCACTTAATCTGTGATTTTGTTCAATGGGAGTTCCAACTGGTTTGCTAGCCGACATGCCTGCTTCTTTAAGTAGGTCCATAACATACTTCTGTTAAGAAATAAAATTCCCCGCCTTGATTGAGCTACCTCAATTCCAAGGAAATACTTCAATCTTCCTAGATCTTTTATTTCATGTTCCTTGGCAAGACATCGCTTCAAGGCCTCCTTCTCTACTTCATCGTTTCCTGTCACAATAATGTGATGGGAATTAAACCTCTTGACCTAGCATACATTGCAAAGCCTTCTTGAACAAATGGAACCAAGACATTCACATAATGTCTTTATTTATTTTATGTAATTGTTTTGCAATTTTATCAAATACATTTTGTCGGTATTATAGGATGGCGAACCAACACTAATGCTTGGTGTGTGAGCTATTCTTGAACCTACAAAAAAGCAAGAGGAATCGGCCATACATTACTTGCATTTCACATGGAGAACCAGTTGGCAAATTGCTCCAAGAGGACCACTTTAAGCATCATTTTGTATTGTTGAATTTTCCTTATTTAGAATAGGTATAAATACTTATTATTGAGGGTTTTTTGGAAAACACTTTTTAGATTATAATTTGTTGCTTTTCACATGGAGAGGGCTACCTCCTTTCACAAAAACACTCTTTATCAATTTCCATTAGAGATTGTGGCGAGTTGGACTTCAATTGTTGTGAGTAATATCAACAATTGCAAGTTGTTCCTAATTCTACCAGTGCGTCATATGATGTGCTTAAATCCAAGATTAAGCACATATAAAAGACTTAAGAAAAACAATATCAAGTCAAGGCAAAATCGGATCCACAAAGGGCAATTTTCACGTGAACCCAAATGAAGATATGATGAAATCCAAATATCTAATGATATAATTATAATACCACAATCATAATATCTTTTAACAACACCCTAATCTCATATAATCCACGCAAATAATCCACAAATGACAAAGAAAACCTTAATTATAAGAATCCCTTTCCAATAGAAAAGAACACGTTTTCAAGTGTAGTCTTCAATGATGATCCGAATCAAATTGATAAATACTTAAAATAAACACAAGAATTTGTGAATAACAATATGTATTTCTGACCAAGAACTATCTCAATTCAACCCTAGATATGACACACTAGAGAAGAAAAGAAAACACAATAAAATGAAATTGATATAACTCACAATTTCAAGATGTTGCACTCGCCACAATTTCAACTCTTGGGATTGAAATTGATAAGAGTTTGGAGCTAAGGTAAGAACCCTAATTCTCACGTGAAATGTAGTGTTTAATCTGTAAAATGATAAGCTCTCTCAAACCCTCTCTTAAGCAAGTATTTATACTTGCTACTCCTATGGTTAAAAAGTGCTCAAAATTACAAGTTTGCCACTTTTAAGGTGGCTAACCCTAAATGAAAATTATAAGGAAATAAAAGTGTCCCAAAATGATTACCACATAAATAGTTCATGAAAATGAAAAATACATAAAAGAAATTGGTCTTCAAGATGCCGGTCTTCTATAGGATTCATCGGCCTAGCTCATCGCCGGTTCAGGTCGGTACATGGATAACCCACAAGCTGAGTTCGAGCGAGTTTGTCCATTACCCTGTAAAGCATGATAAGTATTCCTGTTGGAATATAAAATACATGAATAAGATGAAAGAGGTTAGTAAACGAATAATTCCAAGGCCGATTTGCTCAAAATGGGTCCTCATCGCCAAGATTCGAAATTCTTTAGTTCTTGCCCTAATGATAAGTCTTGTCGGATTTTGATTCCTATCATCTCCTCGGGCTTCAAAAAGATTTGTTCTCAAATCTGGCAGATCAAATGCAGTAGAGACTATTTTCTAAAAGCAATCCATCTGGAGAAGTATCTCTACATAATCCCAATATCTGAAATACCATAGTAGGTGATTGTTTTCTCTCCTCCATTTCTAGGATGTATCTCATCTGCAACACAAACAAGGACTCATTATCTATTGATGTCTCCCCTGTCTCAACTTATTCCATTGATTTTGTTTCCTCTTTTTCTAACTCATCTATATGATGCTGATCCTCATGGTCTTCTAATGGTTGGTCCAACTGCTCATTACCCTCTGAAACCTCTGAAGGTGAACATAACTGTCTCTGAACAGTTTGGCTCTCTAGTGGTTTATTCGATTGACTATGATCATCAAGATTATCTGAATACTCCAATGGTTTACTCAACTGTTCGTGAACCACTAGCATCTTTGAAAGAGAACATAACTGACCCTGAACAGTTTGGCTCCCTAGTAGTCTGCTCCTAGTATCCTGGAATGAATAGGATTGTCTCTGTCTTTCCACTTTCAAGGCTAACTGTATAACCTCATCAAGTGTACTATATCTCTGAAGCTCAACTACACAAGCTATCTCATACTTTAACCCAGATACAAAACGTGCTAGGGTTTGTTCAGGAGTTTCAACTGATCTACATCTGATCACTAGTGTCTCAAACTCCTATGCGTAGTCATCCACTGTTTTACCCCCCCTATCTCAGTGTCTGGAGACGCATAAATAGCTCATGCCTATAGTGCTTCGGTATAAACCTATTCCTCAAAACTCGTTTCATGTCTCTCCAAGTGTGTATTTCGATTTCTCCATCCCTTCGCCTGCTGATCACCATATTTTCCCACCACAAAGCGGTAAGCCCTGTGAACTCTACAGCTGCAAGGCGTACTCTGGAGTCTTCATCAATCTCGTAACACTTGAAAAGACCCTCAACTTGGTCTTCCCAGTTTAGGTAATCATCGACAGAACCCCTACCATCAAATGAAGGCATCTGTAGCTTTGCACACTCTAGTCCTCGAGGTGGTCTAAATTCCCTGTTCGGGTATGGATCAACCCCAAAATTATCATCTCTATTTTCCCTAAGAGCATGATAATCTCCTTCTACTCTAGGTGGTGCCTGAAGGTTTACCACAGGTGGTGGTGGTAATGTCATCCTATCAATTTTTGTTGCCAATGTAGCAACAATTGTGGTAAGGTCTTGAAGTTGCTCATCTAGAGTTCTTCCACTTGTATTTCGACGACCTAGTCTACTACCCACTTGGCTATTGGTCTCATTGCCAATATCCCCATTCACACTATCATATGACATGTTTGTGGATGCGATTTATCTGAAGTACAAATGTAATCTCAAATAATTTGTAGCACACTCCCTTCACTTCACCACGTCACAATAACAAGTTTAGATAACAACACACACACTTGTACACCCACGGTGCAACAAGTCACCAATGCAATAAATACTTCTTATCACTTCAAGTATATTAGAATAATTGAAGCACAAATAAATACTTTCAAGTAGTTAAGATATTGAATTCAACTAAGCAAGTGTTTAAGTAATAATACTCAATAACTTTCACACTTAAATGCTTATATTTGAATTTCAAACTTCACCACTCAACTTTCCTTTCTTACTAAAGCTTTACACCCACAATGAGTCTTAATGTGCAGCACCTTGAACTACACAAAACTCCACAAATTTACACCACCACATACATCTAATCACGTTGCACTCACTTCACCACGTTACAACACCTTCAATTAACATACACACATAACGCCACATATACATACCCTTCACTAATTTTACAAAAACACAACTCCACACACATATACCTTTTATACACGTTGCAGCACACACATACACACTCTTCCACACTTGTATTTCTTCACTTTTATGCAAGTTTCAAACTGTAACTCACAACAAAAGGCAGCTTAAGTTCAAATTCAAAATGAGATCATTAATTGCAATATTCCACAAATGGTAAGGAGCCACTTTCAAATTCAAATGAACACACAATTAAACAATGACTTAATGTGTGTTTTGAAATTCAAATTGCTTCCTTAACTCATACCTCAAATCTGGAAATTGCACTTCTCCAATTCAGAATTACACAATGGAAATCACAACAACAAATTTCACAACCTCTCTCACACCACAACTAGTTACGGCAAGAACAAGGTAATTTTTTCAAGCTCACACAATTGTTGAATTAACAACACTTCTATTCTTCCTTCCTTCCACGAAAATTATTAATCACAAGATGATACAACAACCTTCCCAATCCAACTCCAACAATCAGCAAATTAAATTCCAAGCTAAGGTAATTTCGCGATCTCAAAACCACAACAACAACACAATTTGCGGTTTTCACTAAATCACCCTAATTGATAATTAACTCCACGAAATCAAATAAAACCAATTCCCTTCTCTCAACATGTGCTCTGATAACAAAAAGATGATGAGCCTAAATCCAAGTTTAAGCACACAAAACCAAGATTGAAAAACACTTAGACAATGTCATTCAAACTAGCTTCAATCTCATGAACATTAGCGTCAAATCTCAATGCTTTTGAACCAATTAGACAACAAATGATGTGTTCAATCTTAAATTCAAATATGATATAGCTCTGATACCAAAAAGATGATGTGCCTAAAACCAATATTAAGCACATACAAAAGACTTAAGAAAAACAATCTCAAGTTAAGGCAAAATCGGATCCACAAAGGGCAATTTTCACATGAACCCTAATGAAGATATGATGAAATCCAAATATCCAATGATATAATTATAATACCACAATCATAATATCTTCTAAAAACACCCTAATCTCATATAATCCACGCAAATAATCCACAAATGACAAAGAAAACCTTAATTATAAGAATCCCTTTCCAATAGAAAAGAACACGTTTTCAAGTGTAGTCTTCAATGATGATTCGAATCAAATTAATAAATACTTCAAATAAACACAAGAATTCGTGAATAACAATATGTATTTTTGACCAAGAACTATCTCAATTCAACCCTAGATATGACACACTAGAGAAGAAAAGAAAACACAACAAAATGAAATTGATATAACTCACAATTTCAAGATGTTGCACTCGCCACAATTTCAACTCTTGGGATTGAAATTGATAAGAGTTTGGAACCAAGGTAAGAACTCTAATTCTCACGTGAAATGTAGTGTTTAATCTACAAAATGATAAGCTCTCTCAAACCCTCTCTTAAGCAAGTATTTATACTTGCTACTCCTAGGGTTAAAAAGTGCTCAAAATTACAAGTTTGCCACTTTTCAAGTGGCTAACCCTAAATGAAAATTACAAGGAAATAAAAGTGTCCCAAAATGATTACAATATAAATAGTCCATGAAAATGAAAAATACAAAAAAGAAATTGGTCTTCAAGATGCCAGTTTTCTATAGGATTCATCGGCCTAGCTCATCACTGGTTCAGGTCGGTCCATGGATAACCCATAAGCTGAGTTTGAGTGAGTTTGTCCATTGTCTTGTAAAGCATGATAAGTATTCCTGTTGGAATATAAAATACATGAATAAGATGAAAGATGTTAGTAAACGAATAATTCCAAGGTCGATTTGCTCAAAATGGGTCCTCATCGCCAAGATTCGAAATCCTTTAGTTCTTGCCCTAATGATAAGTCTTGTCGGATTTTGATTCCTATCATCATATCTGGTATGAATTTGGAATCCTTTCTATTTTGTTCTTGTTGTATGAATTAGGGTTCAAGAACAATTAGGGGTTACGTCTATTTGATTCAGAATTGTTCAATTGAATCTTTAATTAGCATTGTTTAATTGCAATTGGATCTTTAGCACATCATAATTTGGTATTAGAATTACGGTTTTTGAAAGGGAATTACATGGGAGTTCTTGATTTCAAAGTTAGGAATTAGGGTTTATGCAATGCAATTGTTTAATTGTTGATTTTATATACATTGTTGCCATGTTCTATCTTGATCAATTGTGGATTGAAGTGGGAAAGTGACTTGATTTCATATACATTGTTGCTGTGTTCTATCTTGATCAATTGCGGATTGAAGTGGGAAGGTGACTTGATTTCATATACATTGTTGTCGTGTTCTATCTTGATCAATTGCGGATTGAAGTGGGAAAGTGGCATCTAGGGTATGTCGTGAGTTCTAACTGTGGAAGGTGGAGAGAAATTACTACTATTAATTCCATAATTGTGTAATTGTGTAGTAATTGCACATTGAATTGCTTTGATTGCATTATTGAATAGAGTTATTGTGGAATTGAAGCCATGGAGAGTGTATGTTACCATGATTGTATGTGTTGAACCGTGGGTATGTGTGTGTTGCCGTGGAGTGTGTTGTGTCTTGAGGTTGTGAGCACCGTGATTGTGTGTGTTGAACCGTGGGTGTGTGTTGCTGTGGAGTGTGTGTTGTGGTTTGAGGTTGTGTGTATCGTGAGTGTGTGTGTTGTGCCGTGGGTGTGAGTGTGATCGTGAAGGTTGTGTTGATGTGTTTTTGTAAAGAGTATTTGGTTAGAGGAATTGGTGTTGTGAAGGGGTGATTGTATAAAAAAAAAAAAAAAAAAAGAGGGAATTTGTCAAGAAGTAATTTAAAAACCATGTCAAATGATAGTGTGAATAATGGAATTGGAAATGAGGCCAACGGTCAGGTTGGGGGTGGTCAGGGTTGTCGTGTTGTAGGTGGGAGAACATTAGTGGAATAATTGCAGGATCTCACCACTATTGTTGCCACATTAGCAACATAGGTAAATCAAATGACAATGCCTCAACCACCAGTAGCAAATCCACAGGTACCCTCACCTCGGATAGCCCATTAGAATGCTCGCGAGGAAGGAGTTGTTGGAGGTAATAGGGGTAGGAGGATGGAAAGAGATTATTATGCTTTTAGGGAGGAAAGGAAAGATAATTTTGAGAATGAGCCTTACCCAAACCGTGAGTTCAGATCGCCTCGAGGCTTAGAATATGTAAAATTGCAGATGCCTTCATTTGTTAAAAAGGATTCTGTAGAAAACTACTTGGATTGGGAGGATAAGGTAGAGGACCTATTTGAATGTTATGAGATTAATGATCACACTCGTATCCATCTTGTAGCTGTAGAGTTTACTGGTTATGCCGCCTTATGGTGGAAAAATCTTGTAACTAGTAGGCGAAGAGATGGTGAGGCCGAGATATATACCTGGCAGGAAATGAAACGGGTTATGAGAAGGAGGTTTATAACAGAGCACTATAGGAAGGAGTTGTTCATGCGTCTCTAAACATTAAGGCAGGGAGGCAAAACTGTTAACCAATATGTACAAGAGTTTGAAACACTGATGATTAGATGTGTGTCGGTCGAACCTCCTAAACAGACTTTAGCACGATTTTTGTCAGGGTTAAAACATGAAATTGCCTGTATTGTGGAGCTCCAAAGGTATGACACCGTTGATGAAGCCATCCAGCTAGCTTTGAAAGTGGAAAGACAAAGTCGATCCAACCCATTTCAAGCAGTGAGCAATGAGAATGGAACTTCTACAAAACCTCATGGGTCAAATAATCAACAAGTTGAACAAAAGGGAATAGGAAAATTGATTAGACTGTGGACACAAATACAACTATTATTGATAGGGAGAGGGAAATTTCTAGATAGGGAAAAGAGGTTGTTGGGGCTGATATCGAACAAACAATGCCAAGTTCAACAAGTGGAAAGATACGTCAAATCAAATGCTTCAAATGCATGGGCTTTGGACACATGGCTGCTCAGTGTCCCAACAAAAGGAGGGCAATGATTGCTATGGAGGTGGAAAATATGGAGGGAAAGGAAGAGATACTCGAGCCTAATGGTTTGTCAATAGTACTATAGGAGTATTATGATAATCCTAATGATGAGGCACGTGAAGACAAGGGAAATGATAAATATCTGTCTATTAACGTGTTGCGCAGGATACTGACTACATCTCTAGATGTTGGGAACGTATAGAGGGAAAACCTATTCCATACCCCTTATCGGGTTCAAGGTAATCTGCATGCTCTTTTTATTGACAGTGGTAGTTGTACAAATATAATAGTTGCTGCAATAGTAAATAGATTGCAACTAGTCACTAGTCCACATCCTCATCCTTATAAATTGCATTGGTTGAGTGTACGAGACAGTCTATATGTCACATGGAGGGCTAAGGGTTCAATCAACATAAGGGAAAAATACCATGATGAAATTGTTTGTGATATTCTTCCTATGTGCGCATTTCATATACTACTAGGTAGACTTTGGTTGTTTGACAAGAGAGTGCTACATGATGGGTTTAGAAATATCTATGTGTTTCAAAAGGATGGTAAATGAGTTGTCTTGACTCCTATGTCAGCAATTGAGGTACATGAGTTCCAAGAACAAATCAACAAAACTACCGAGCAATCAAGACTTTAGGGCGACAAGCATATGCAACTAAGGTTTTTAGTTCAGGAAAAGACCCATTAGATTTGAGGGCAAATCTTCCACAAGCCCGAGGAGATAATGGGAATCAAACCTCTTGACCTAGCATTGTGAAGCTTTCTTGAACAAATGGAATCAAGACATTCACATAATGTCTTTATTTATTTTGTGTATTTTTTTTTTTGCAATTTTATCAGGTACATTTTGTCAGTATTACAGGATGGTAAACCAACACACTAATGCTTAGTGTGTGAGCTATTCTTGAACCTACAAAAAAGCAAGAGGAACCGGCCATACATTACTTGCATTTTACATGGAGAACCGGTTGGCAAATTGCTCTAAGAGGACTGGTTTAAGCATCATTTTGTATTGTTGAATTTTCCTTATTTAGAATAGGTATAAATATTTGTTATTGAGGGTTTTTTTGGATAACACTTTTCGGATTATAACTTGTTACTTTTCACGTGGAGAAGGTTGCCTCCTTCTACAAAAACACACTTTTATCAATTTCCATTAGAGATTGTGGCGAGTGGGACTTCAATTGTTGTGAGTAATATTAACAATTGCAAGTTATTCTTAATTCTACTAATGCGTCATATTTGATATGAATAGGGGTCACATCTATTTGATTCACAATTGTTCAATTGAATATGTAATTAGCATTGTTTAATTGCAATTGGATCTTTAGCACATCATAATGTCATCTACGTACACACTTAAAACAGTGACTCCCCCTAAATCGAATGCTTAATGAAAAGTGTGTGATCTCCTTGACTTTGCTTATAGCCAATAACTATCATCACCTTGGCAAATCGTCCAAACCAAGCATGTGGGGATTGTTTCAGCCCATATAATGCCTTTTTTAATCGATAAGTCTTGTTCTTGTCAACACCACTAAATCCCAGTGGAATGCTCATATAGATCTCCTCGTCTAATTCTCCATGAAGAAAGGCATTCGTCACATCATACTATTGCAATTCCTAATCAAAATTAATGGCTAAAGATAGCAAAATCCTCATTGTATTCATCTTTGCTATTGGAGCAAATGTTTCCTAATAATCTACTCCATATGTCTGCATGTATCCTTTTGCAACTAATCTTGCTTTGTAGCGTTTTAAGGACCTATATGCCTTAAATTTTATTGCATACACCCACTTAGACCCTATTGTTTTCTTCCCCTTTGGTAAATCAATCACTTCCCAAGTCCCATTCTTCTCTAATGCATTCATTTTTGCTTCCATAGTAAGTCTTCATTCTTTCTTTGATAATACTTCAGACAATGAGTTAGGAATAGAAACTGTGTTTAAGGTGGAAAGGAAACTTTGATGGCTTGGATAAAAATTCTCAAAAGACACAAAGTGAGACACTAGGTATAGGGGTTTTTTGGTGCATTCTCGGTTCTTTTTTCTTATAGCAATAGGCAGATGTAGGTCTTGGTCAAGGCCAAGAGGCTTGGGACAAGGTGGTTCAAGGTTAGTAGACGGATGAACTGTGGCTGGTGTAGAATTCAGATTGGATTCACTCGTTGTTATCTCATTTTTAGAGCTCGGTTCAGAAGATTTTTCTTGCCTTGTAGTCACGATGGGGTCTCCTGTCCTTGTATACACTTGGTCAAACTGAAACTAGTCAAAAGTTCTACCGTCTCCTTCCCTTTTTTCTTCCAACCCATCAGATTGTACAATTGACTTTTGAGATTTAGATTTAAACAACTCTAATGATGGAAAGTATAACTCCTTATCTTCAAGTGTATGTGACTCCCCTTGAAGATAAAGAGTGGTGAAATAGGGTTTATTTTCAACAAATGTAACATCGGCTGAAACATAGAGTTTTCTAGTAAGTGGACGATAACATTTATAACCCTTTTGAGTATATGAGTACCCCATAGAGACACTTAAGAGCACGAGGATCTAACTTCCCATAGTTATGACTATGAATATAGACGAAGGAAGTACACCCAAAGACCCGAGGAGTGAGATTGAAGGAAGATCGAATATCGGAGTAAAATTTGGGCAAGTTTTCAAGTAGACTTTGAAATCCCAAGACCCGAGAAGGAATTCTATTTATGGCATAAGCTGATGTGAGTACAATTTTTCCCCAATGTCTTTTTAGCACATTTTGTTGAAACAATAAGGCTCTAGTGCACTCAAGAATATGTCGGTTTTTTCTCTTTGCCACTCCATTTTGTTGTGGAGTGGTGATACAAGATGATTCATGTATGATTCCCTCTTTTTAGAAATACGAACTCAAGATTTGATTGAAATAATCTCGAGCATTGTCAAAACGAAAGTGTTTTATCTTGGTGCCAAATTGATTTTGAATCATTGCATGAAAGTTAGGAAAAATATGACTCACATTAGACTTATTTTTGAGTAAATAGATCTAAGAGACTCTTGTGCAATCATTAATAAACGTTACAAACCACTTAAACCCAAAGATGTTTAGAATAGTTGATGGTCCCCAAATATCACTATGGATTAAAAAGAAAGGAAAAGAAGATCTTTTATTATTAATGGGAAATGGTATATGAGTGTGTTTTGCATACTCACAAATATCATAATGAAAAGACTAAACATCAAATCCCTTAAACAGAAAGGGAAACGTTATTTTCAATGTAGTAAGAGATACATGACCTAAGCATCTATGATGTAACCAAATGACATCCTCATTGGAAGAAGAAAACAATGTGGACATGGCGAATTCACTGAATTTTGGTTGACTTGATGTATCTAAGTAGTAGTCCATTATGTTCCTTAGCAAGTCCAATCTTCTTCCTCAAACCCTAGTCCTGAAATTCACAACAAGAATCATGGAATATAACATAGCCAGTTAGATCTTTTGTAAGTTTTTGTATGGAAACCAAATTTATAGATAATTGGGGAACATGAAGAACATTTTTAAGCACTAGTTTTGGGGTAATTTGGACATCTCCTATTTCTACTATTGTGGTTGTAGAACCATCAACAACAACAATCTTTCTATTGCTAGAACATGGATTATAGGTTTTGAATTGATTTAAAATATAGGTCATATGATCCGTAGTACTAGGGTCAAGGATCCGAGCATTCCTAAGCTCATTACCTAAAGCATTTAACTCAAGAGAGTTTAGATCCTCACCTGAAAGAGTCAATGAACACATACCCTGATTCGTTGGTTGAGAGTTGTTAGTGGCCGATTTTTCAACAGTCCTCATCATACCTTTAATCTTCTCAATTTTCTCCATATTACATCCTCTAAACGATTGAGTTGGGTCTTGAATTGACACATGAGCTTGCCTTTGTTGACCACCTTTCTATCCCCATTCACAACTGGATGGTTTCCCATGTAATTTTCAGCATCGTTCTTTGGTGTGTCGTGGTTTTTTACAATATGTGCACCACAACTCTTCACGATCCTTTCACACACTTGACCGATTGGTCTTGTCTACAACAGTTTTGTCTAATACCATCTCCTGAGGTTTAGAGCTTAGAAGAGCAGAATTTTCAATTGAAGGTGACTCTAACATAATGCCTTTGCGGCTCTCTTCTGCACAAACTAGGGATATTGCTTCAATTAGAGAGGGAAATTCAGGTCTACTAAAAATCTGAATTCATACAAGATCAAATTCAAAATTTAGACCAATCAAGAAATCATAAACTGAGTCCCTTTCTATATACTTTTTGTTGACCAAGGCACATTTACTACAGTTCAAATCAAGTGTCCTGTAATAATCCATTCTTGCCACTGGTTTTATAGAAAATTAGCATACTTTATCACCATTCCCGTCTCTTGTTTTGCTCCTATTGTCTTTGTCTTGATATCATATATAAGGGTTGCATCATTGACCTTAGAATATGTCTCATGAAGAGTATCCTAAATTGCCTTTGTTGTAGGAAGAAACATACATGTATCACTGATTTTAGGAGTCATAGAATTCCATAACCATGACATGATCATTGAATCCTCTTCTTTTCACAGTTTAAATCTTGGTATTTTGCTCTCCAGTGTTGGCTCTAGTAGATGACCTAACTTTCCTTTTCCT
Organism: Laguncularia racemosa; assembly: GCA_037954665.1. Lineage (NCBI taxonomy): Eukaryota > Viridiplantae > Streptophyta > Magnoliopsida > Myrtales > Combretaceae > Laguncularia > Laguncularia racemosa. The sequence goes on along the minus strand of JBBMOL010000467.1, from coordinate 35,088 downwards.
CTCAGGAATGTTCGAACTAGTTAAGACCACTTCAAGTAATTTTTTCCATTTAGTCTATATGCTGCCTAGATGTTCTGAAGCTCTATTGCGCTTCGTGTGATATGATTTTCCTCCATGATGGAATATGATGAAATAGTAGGAGAAAACAAAAAAACGCATACAACAATGAAGACTGAAAAAAAAAATTACGGAAGTAACCAGCAATTAAGGCTGAGATTAACAAGAATCAACAAATGATGAGCCAAACTCAAATCTTTGTCGTGTCGACGAAGCAAACTAGCGGCCAAAGAAACCCTAGATCCTCACGTGGAAGGGAAGCAAAGAGGTTTTAATAAGTTCGACCAAAAGAAACCCTAGATCGTAGTAAGTCCCATTGGCGACTCACGGCAATCGTAAATCGTGCCACTGTAGTTCATGCGAGTTCACCTACTAACTCCAAGCAGACTTTAGCGACTCATGGGTGAGAGAGCTGGTCAAGTTTAAGAGAATTTTGGTGATGAAGGTTGAAAAATTAGGATTCTTGCAATGAAGGCTAGAAAAAATTAAGGTTCCGGTGATGAAGACTAGAAAAAAATTACGATTTTGTAACCTTAGTTGCTTTGATACCATGTTGAATAAAAAGAGTTTTTATTAATTATGTAAAATATCTCTCTTTTATAATTTTTTCTAGTCTATATATACAATTTTTGTTATACTAAAAAAGGAAACAATCTATATATAGCTAATTATAACAGTTAATTATAACTAAGTCCCTTAACTTATTAGCCTTGATTTCCTTTACTAACTTTTCTGAAATATTTTCTAAGATTACTTACATTAGATTTCCTACATTTACAACAATTTGTTTTTGTATTCTTTGATGATATTCTTGTCTATAGTGTGGACATGGAAGTTTATTTGCAGCATTTACGTAGGGTATTGACCTTATTGCATAATAATCACTTTGTTGCTAATTAGAAGAGGTGTGTTTTTGGTGAGTCTTCCATAGAGTATCTTGGCCATATTATTTCAACTGCCAGTGTTAGTATAGACCCAAAGAAAGTTGCTGGTGTTCTTTCTTGGCCTGTTCCAACTAATTTGAAAGGTGTGCATGAATTTTTGGGACTTTCGGGCTATTACAGGTGATTTATTAAAGATTATGGGAAGTTAGCTCGGCCACTTACCAATTTATTGAGAAAAGATAATTTTATGTGGTATGACAAAGCTTGATTCTCTTTTCAACAATTGCATCATGCTTTGACTTCTGCCTTGTTTTTGGCTATGCCTAGTTTTACTAGGCCTTTTGTTATTGAATGCAATGCTTTGGGAAATGGCATTAGTGCGGTTTTAACGCAAGATGGACAACCAATACCCTTTTATAGTAAAGCTCTTGCGGATAGAACATTGTTGAAATATGCATATGAGAAGAAATCAATGGCCTTAGTTTTTGCCATTAATCATTGGTGTCCTTATTTGTTAGGATGTAAATTCTTGGTGTGGACTAATCAAAAGAGTTTATGTCATTTACTTACATAGCAAATATTTACTCTAAATCAGCAACATTGGTTGTCTAAGTTGTTGGGGTATGATTTTGAGATTCAATACAAAAGTGGCAATGATAATTGGGCCGCTGATGCTCTTTCCAAATTTTTTATGACGAATCAATCAAAGGTTGTATGGCTATTAATGGTCTGATCTGGACTGATTTAGAAGCTATTAGATCTACTTTATTGCAAGACCTTGTTTTACACAATAAATTGCAATGGTTGCACGATGGCAAAGATGCTGGCCGGGGGTTTTGTTTAGTCAATGATATGTTATACTATAATAACCGGTTGGTTACTCCTGCTAGGTCTTGATGGTTTTATACATTTTTGCATGAATTTCGTACTTCTCCTATAGGTGGTCATGCTAGGGTTGTCAAAACATACGGCCGGCTTGCTGCTAATTTATTTTGGTTCGGCATGAAGGAAGATGTGGCTGAGTTTGTTGCTTCATGTGCAATCTATTGGCGAAATAAGGCTCAACATATGGCTCCTACTGGTCTACTTCATCCTCTTCCTATTCCATCTGCTATATGGGAGGATATTCCTCTAACTTTCATTACCAGTTTGCCTAAATCTAGATGGTATAATGTGGTTTTGGTAGTTGTTGATCGTCTTACTAAATATGCTCATTTTATTCTATTTCATCATCCTTATACTACTAAAATGGTTGCTGATGTTTTCATGAAGGAAGTTGTCTGGTTACATGGCATTCCTCCCTCCATTGTGACTGCTTGGGATTCATTGTTTCTTAGCAATTTTTGGCACAAGCTATTTAAATTGCAGCATACTCCTCCACTTTAGCATATCATATCATCCTGAACTGGACAGGCAAACCAAAGTCCTTAATTGATGCTTGAAATGCTATTTATGGTGTTTTGCTTTTGAGCAGCCAAAGTCTTGGGCATCCTAGTTGCATTGGGTTGAATATTCATATAACATGTTTTATCATACTTCTGCTCATAAGCCTCGTTCATTGCAAACGTTTTTGCTGGAGTCTTCTGTTCCCATGCCTACTTCTGATGTTGCTCTTTTACTTCAGAACCTTGCCACACTTATTCAGCAATTGCAATCTAATTTGGAACAGGCTCAACTTCGAAATTGTCGCTCTACTAATAGACATCATCATGATGTTTCCTATAAAGTTGGTGATTGTGTATTTTTGCTCTTGTGGCTTTTTCTTCAACAGAGTGTCCAAACTACTGGACGTTCTAAGTTGGCTCCTAGGTATTTTGATCCTTATCAGGTGATTGAACAGATAGGGGCCGTGGCTTACAGATTGCAACTTCCCCTAAGTTCCCGGATTCATCCAGTTTTTCATGTCTCGCTTCTTAAGCCATCTACTGGGTCTTTTTCTGCTTTGTCTGAGTTGCCATCAGATTTATGTTCTGATGAATTGGAAGAGCCCCGTCAACCTTTACACATATTAAGCTGACATTTTTTGGTTCGTGATGGGTTGGATGTTCCTCAAGTCTTAGTTCAGTGGGTTGGTTCTTCTTCTGCGGATGCTACATGAATGGATACAGATGCTTTCCAATTGCAGTTTCATATTGATTTGATTCAATGTCAGCATGTGGATCTTCCTTACGTTCACAAGAGATGTTCCAGACTTGCTCATTAGACTTAGTTTTATCTATTTTTTAGTATTCTTTTATTTTACTGCTACTGATTGTTTCTCTGTAGGTATTAGTATTAGACGTTTATTGTTAGGCAGAATATTCTAGAGGGCTGACCCCTAGTATCTCTATAAATAGTCGTGTGTAGGTAACAAATAGAGGAAGGAAGAAAACTGTAAGAAAGGAACCCTAGCAGAGGCTACATGGTTCATAGCTGGACTGAGTGTAATTCCTCTTTTGATATCAATAAAACTTGCCTATGTTGTCTGTTTCTGACCCTGGCCATATCATATATGGTCAGTTCTTCTCAAATATACAAGACTGGACAGCATATGCAATTTGCTGGAAATTCAAGACTACATTGCATCCAAGCAATGCAAATTGGGAGAATAATAAACTGCTTTCAAGGATTTCTACTTTCTTAGTGCAGCTGAAGAATCTTTTTTATGTCAAAAATATATAGTCAATACACACAAGCTAGGCGATTGCAACACTAAGTTCTTCTCCCATGCTTTAAAGTTGAAATTTCACAAGGATGCATTTCGCTCTTTCGATAAAGGAACTGATCAGCACCTTTTCTCCTATGATGATATTAAAGCTCATGTTGTGGATTATTTTGAAAACCTTCTTAAAGAGCCAAGAGAGCCATGTCACCTATACCATCGGTTGGAAGTTTTGGTGGAAAAAAGAGTTGAGAGGGCAGATGGGGGAGATCTTGTAAAACCATATGGCTATACTGTTAATATCTTTTGCAACTTTTGGGATCATTAGAGAGGAAGCTTGTTTGGCTATTTAAGATTTCTTTGCCATCAACATGTTGTTGAAATCCATAAATTCGACAGCTATATTTTGGTGGTAAAATCTGATAATCCCAACTCTCTTAGGTATTTCTAGCCTATCTGCCACATTTTGGGATGTAGTAAGTTGTTTTTGTTAGTGAAACTCACAGAACCATTGCGTTAGACAAACTTCAAACCTTTGAAGGTATATTAAAGGCCTTGAAGGTTCCAATTTGCATATAGACCTTCCTTTTTTTGTGTTTTGTGAAATTTCTTTTGAACCTTAAGGCACTTAGATGTGAAGTTTGGCATTTAGGGGCTTTTTATTCCAAATGCTGAGTTTTATGATACTATTTATCTTCATAGAGCGGTAAGAAGTGCCTGTAAGGATGCAAGATGAAGTTGGTAATTCCATGAACTTTCAATATTTGCAAGGGTAGAAACTAGTATCTCCCCTTTTTAGTGAAAGAAATGCCTAAAAAGTACTTTTATTTCTTGTTCAGTGAATTATGACCATAACTTCACAAGGATATTCCTTTTAATTGAATGAACCATTGAGCCTTTCCGCTTTGAATTGTGATGATTTTTCATTTTTTGCATTAGCAAGATAGCATTTAGATACCTACCCAAAAGAATATGATGATAAAATTGGACTTTTCTAGAGAGAGAAAATGCTCTCCCCTCTCTCTAGAAAACCACTCTAAACCATCCTAAGAAATCACTTTTCTGAAGCTTCCCATGACCATCCTCAACCCTTCTCAACCCCCTTTCTTCCTCTCACCTTTTCTTCTTCGGTCCTTTCCATTTTCCACTACTCGTACACCATGGCCAGTGGTTCATCTAATCAGAAGCCAAGTGGTAGTTTCCACCACTCCTTTAGAGTAAGGTTCCCCCAACTTCTTTTGCAACTAGGACTCTAGGGAACATATCTCTCTTTCCAAGGAAACTGATCGGATTTCCCCCTTTAGTGAATTCCCAACACAAACTTCACAAGCATCCCTACCTAAGGCCTGCAACGTTGGAGAAAAAGCAACTACTACATTAGGTTCCCATAAAGGTGATGGGCTCTCTGCTTTTGATAGAATTTCTTTTAGCAAAAGGGACTTTTCTACCAAGGAGAAAAGCAATGTCAACTCTTTTGCCTCTTTTGGAAATACTACCTTGGAGCAAGTGAACAACCTAATGGACAATTTTGAAAAGCAAAACCACCCTTCTCCGAAAATACCACCCCAAAGCTTTGCCCAAGCTTGTGGAACACCTTCTACTCCTCTACATTCAAGCTAGTTCATCCCCCTATCTCCCATGGCTCGATTCTGAAGGTAAGATCCCCTCCTTCGATCGTTTCTCAAGGTGCAAAGAAATGGGAGCTGTTGGAAAAAAAGAATAAAATTATTTTGTTTTATTTCACATAATTTAAAAGCATACTATACATATATATACGTATATATATTATATATATATACAAAAAAGTATTAAAAATATTATATCTATAAAAAAAGAGAAAAGATTGAATTATGTGAAAGCTTAATTATTCCCTCAAGCTTAGTTGGGTATTTATACTGATTGTACAAGCTACAAACTAGGAAATATATAAACTAGGAAAGTACTAATTTAGGCTATACAATCTTTACTAAAAAATAGACAACCTAAACTAGGAAACATATCTTTCTAATCTTAACACTCCCCCTCAAGCTGGAGCATATATATCATAGGCTCCAAGCTTGTTACAAATATATTTAATTCGTAGAATGTCTGCTAGCTGGTCATTTGAATTGACAAAACTTGTGACAATACAACCAGATTCAATTTTTTTTCGGATAAAATGACAATCTAATTCAATATGCTTTGTTCTTTCATGAAAAACTGGATTTGAGGTTATATGAAGAGTTGCTTGATTGTCACATATCAACTTCATTTGTTTCATTTTAGTCCATCCCAATTCTTGAAGAAGCTGTTTCAACCAAATAAGTTCACAGGTTGCAGGTGCCATAGGTCTATATTCTGCTTCTACACTAGATCTAGCAACCACATCTTGTTTCTTGCTTTTCCAAGAGATTAGATTTCCTCCAATCATAACACAGTATCCTGATGTAGACCGTCTATCTGAGGGAGAGCCTGCCTAATCTGCATCAGAATATCCGACAATATTCGAATAACCCCGATCTTCATATAAAAGACCTTGTCCTGGAGCTCCTTTTTTTTGGGGGCGGTAATTAATAACTTATTGAATTGCAATATTGAGAAATACAATACAGGAAAAAAGCAAGTTACAAGGAGCACATAATCGATGAATGTGCTAGCATACTAATCCTTTGACATAACGAAGAATGCGAATTACTGCATCCCAATGACTACTACACGGAGCTTGAAGAAACTGACTAACCACACTCACTGCAAATGAAATATCGGGCCGTGTAATAGTGAGATAATTTAATTTACCAAGAAGCCTTCGATATCTACCTGCATCTTCCAATGGCTCCCCCTATCCAGGAACAAGCTTGACATTTGGATCCATTGGAGTATCCACATGCTTACAATTCAACATACCGGTTTTCTCTAAGATGTCTAAAGCATACTTTCTTTGTGAAATAGCAACTCCCATTTTTTATTATGCTACTTCAATTCCTAGAAAGTATTTCAACTTTCCCAAATCTTTAGTTTGAAACTGGCTAAATAGATGCCTTTTAAGTTCAAAAATTCCTTCACGATCACTACTTGTAATGACAATATCATCAACATAGACTACAAGATAGATACTTTCACTAAGGTCATTGAGATGGAAGAAGATGGAATGATCTGCTTCACTTTAAGACATGCCAAATTCCAGAACTATTGAACTAAAACGGCCAAACCAAGCTCGAGGTGACTGCTTAAGGCAATATAGTGATCGTCGAAGGTGACATACAAGATGTGACTCCCCTTGAGCAACAAACCCAGGTGGTTGCTCCATATGTACTTCCTCAGCTAGTTGCCCATGTAGAAAAGCATTCTTGATATCCAGTTGATGAAGTGTCCAGTGATTCATTACTGCTAAGGAAAGAAGCAAACGAACGGAAGCAATTTTTGCTATAGGAGAGAATGTATCACTGTAATCAAGTCCATAAATTTGAGTATAACCTTTGGCAACTAAACGAGCTTTCAATCGATCAATCTTCCCGTCAGGACCTATTTTCACCGTATAAACCCAACGACAGCTAACTACAAATTTTCCTTTTGGCAGAGGCACTAACTCCCAAGTACCGCTAGTATGAAGAGCATTCATTTCCTCTATCATAGCATCGCACCACCTTGGATGCTCCAATGCCTGTTGAACAGTCTTAGGTATGGATACATTAGACAGGGTGGAAATAAAGGCATAATAGGACGGAGAGAGACGATGATAACTCAAAAAATTATAAATGGGGTGTGGATTGCGAGAGGAACGAATACCTTTTCGAACAGCTATAGGAGTTGTTGGCGCTTCTGCTAAAGGTGAGGCTGGAGCCGGAGATGACGAAGTTGGAGCTGAACTTGAGTTAGAAGTTGTATAAGTGCCTATATCAATAGGAACATCATCATTGGTATTAGGAGAAGGATGAGGATGACGAGAATAGACTTGGAGAGGACGATTGTCTTGAGCTAAAGGACTAACAGGGAGAGGAATAGGTAAAACAGTAGGAAGAAGATGCATTTGCTCAATATTTGGTGCAAAATATGGAGTGGTTTCAAAGAAGGTTACATTTGCTGAAACAAAATACTTACGTGTGACGGGATCATAACATTTGTAACCTTTTTGAAGACGAGAATATCGTAAAAAGATGCATTTGATGGACTTAGGTAAAAGTTTGTCTTTGCTAGGGGTAGTATCATGAATAAAACAAATGCAACCAAATATACGCAAAGGTACATGATGGAGTTTTTGTATTTGGAAACAATATAGAATGTGGACTATGGTTTTGCAATACTAAAGAAGGCATTCGATTAATTAAATAACAAGCTGTGAGTATTTGTTGACATATATGTAATATTATTTTGCTAGCTAGGAGATTTTATCACAGAATTAAATATTAGATATTAGATTTTATTTTCTTTCCTAATATAGCATTTTTGTAAGTGTATATATACACTATGTCTATGTAAAAAGATTAAGAAGAAGAGGAATAAAAAACTAATCTCTTTCCTCCTAAATTCTTCATGGTATCAGAGCCTAAAATCACTTTTTAGGTCAAAATTTTTTTTTTCTTCTTTTTTTCTGCGCGGTTTATTTTTGAAACCCTAGAACGCCGTACAAGAGGTTTTTTCTTCGAAGGTAGTCGATACCACCCATCCTAAGAGGAGCGCCACACTTTTCCGACCGACCCCTTCTTCTCCGACCATCGGAAACCGCGCGTGTGACTCACACGTGCCACTTGAAGCTTCGCCGGCCGTCGGCGCGTGAGGCGCGTGGGGACTGTTCCGACCACCGTTTTTCGTGGGCTTTTCGTTGTCTTGCTCGCCCTTCTTTTTCGACGCCCTCCAACTGTTTTCCAGGTGATTTCGTTTCTTTTTAGGTTGCGTCCAGGTGTTTTTGCTTTAGGTTGCGCTCATTACTTCCCTGTGTGTATTCATACGGGGTTTTGACAGTTTGTGTACGGGTACGGGTTTGAAAGTTTACGAACTATTCTGTTTGCTCTTCCTTCGAGGTTATTTTAAGTCTGTTGTCTTAATTTCTTGGGTTAACTGTTTGCATTATGGAAACTGATAAGAGAATTGCTGGAATTAGTACTGATAATCCGTCACTGTAAATTAGCCCTGTCAAGCTTGATGGGAACAATTACCTTGCTTGGTCACGGTCTTGTTTATTGTTTATCAAAGCTAGGGGAATGCAGGATTATATTACCGGTGTTAAAGTCAAACCAGTAGCAACCGATCCATTATTCCATCAATGGGATTCTGAAAATTCCTTGGTAATGGCCTGGCTTATCAATTCCATGCAACCCCATATTTCAAGAACATACTTATTGCTTGACACAGTAGCAAAGATATGGAATGCTGTAACCCTCACCTATTCACGGGTGGGAAATGATGCTCAGATTTATGAGATTCAGAACAAGGTCCATGGGTTGAAGCAAGGAGAAATGACAATTTCCCAGTATTTTTCTAAGTTGAATGGTTTGTGGCAAGAACTTGACTATTATCAAGATTTTCAAGCAGATTGTACAGGAGATGTAGTAAAGTTCCAGAAATTACTTGTAAAAGAAAGGGTGTATGATTTTTTGGCTAGGTTAAACAATGAATTTGATTAGATCAGAGTTCATGTTCTCAGTAAGACACCTTTTCCTTCTCTTGAGGAGGCATATTCCTATGTTCAACAGGAAGAAAGCAGGCGTAGTGCCATGCTTTATATCCCGCAGGTTGAAAAGTCTAGTTTGGTAGCTGCTAGTGATTCATCTGAGCAGTTGAAAGCACATAGTTCTCATAAAGATCATTTACGATGTGATTATTGTGGAAAACCACGACATACTAAAGAGACTTGCTAGAAGCTACATGGACGTCCAATAAGAGGTCGTGGAGGTAAACGGGTTAACTCTACTCAGGCCAATTTGTCTGAAGCTATGGAGTCAACTCCTGAGATGACTCACTCTGGTTTTTTCTCTCCTGATGAGATTCAGCATCTCAAGCGTCTTTTGTCTCATCAAGAATCTTCTTCCAGTGTCAAATTCAATTTTGTGCAGTTAGGTAATGCTTTTTCTGCTACCCTAGATACTAATTGTTGGATTATTGATTCTAGTGCGAATAGACAGATGACGGGCTCCTTAAAAAATCTTGTTAAATACTCAACGTGTTTAAAAAGAGATAATGTCCGAATTGCCGATGGTTCTTTCACCCCAGTATCTGGAACAGGTTCTGTTTTTTGTACTCCTCATATCGAACTATCCTCTGTGCTTCATGTCCTTCAATTTCCTGTCAATCTTTTATCTGTCAGTGTACTTACAAAAAATCTCAACTGTAAAATTGAGTTTTTCCCTGATCATTGTGTCTTTCAGGATCTTCAAACAGGGAAGAGGATTGGCAGTGGTAGATTGCACGATGGCTTATATCTGTTGGATGGGGGTCAAGGTTCTAGTCTTCAGTAGGCTTTTTTTGGGGGAAATAAGGATGTTAATAAGGAAATATTGCAATGGCACAGGCGTTTGGGCCATCCCTCTTTTTTAGTGTTATACAAATTATTTCCTAGTTTGTTTTCAAAGACTCAGTATAATTCTTTATTTTGTGATGCTTGCGAATATGCAAAACATTCTCGAAACTCTTATCCTTTGAGTAATAATAAAAGCAAGTCTCCTTTTATGACTATTCACTCTGATGTTTGGGGCCCTACTCAGACTACTTCTTTGTCTGGTAGTCGATTGTTTGTCACTTTTATTGATTGCTACACCAGGATGACTTGGGTATATCTACTTAAGGCTAAAAGTGATGTGTTTTCCTGTTTTCAGTCTTTTCATAAGATGGTTTGCACTCAATTTGATGCTAAAATAAAGATTCTTAGGACTGATAATGGCACTGAATACATCAATAGCAGATTTGGTTCTTATTTGGAGTCACATGGGATAATTCATCAGACTAGTTGTCCATATACAAGTGCACGGAATGGGGTAGCTAAAAGGAAGAATAGGCATCTTTTGGAAGTTGCTAGGTCGCTTATGTTTACCATGAATCTTCCTAAGCCTTACTGGGGGGATGCAATTCTAATTGCTGCATATCTTATTAACCGAATGCCTCTTAGGGCTCTTGACTATCGGAGTCTTTTAGAAACCTTAAAAGGACAAAATACGTACACTGTTCCTCCAAAGGTATTTAGATGCGTTTGTTTTGTTCATATTAAGGATACTGGAAAACTAGATCCACGAGCCCTTAGGTGTGTGTTTATTGGGTATTCACCAACACAAAAGGGTTACAGATGCTATCGCCCTCAATCTCGAAAGTATTTTGTAAGTATGGATGTTACTTTCAGAGAGACTGAACCTTACTTCAGTCCAACCCAGTCATCTCTTCAAGGGGAGAATAAGGCAAAGGAAGAGATGATACCTAGTTTTGTGACTCTTATTGATCTTACCCCAAGAGAAAATGATGGTCAGAAGGAGACTATTATCAAGGGGGAGAAAATTGGGTGTTTAGACAAACCTGATTTGAAGAGGTACTCGAGGAGAGACAAAGACAAGACAGAAGAAGCCATTGTGCAACCTACTCTCTGCTGCCAAGAATCCTCCTCTTCTGGTGAGTTACCTTTTGATGATTTAGATAAACCTATTTCTCAAAGGAAAGGTGTCAGGGCCTGTACTAAACATCCCATTTCTAATTTTGTTTCCTAAGATTCTTTATCTCCCTCCTATAGAGCTTTTTCCTTATCCATTTCGTCTGTGTCTATTCCACAGGATTGGAAGGAAGCACTCAACGATCCAAAATGGAAGAGAGCAATGATTGAAGAAATGAAAGCCTTAACTAAGAATGAGACTTGGGAGCTTGTCGCCTCTCCACCTGGAAAGAAACTGGTAGGTTGTAAATGGGTGTTCACTATAAAACACAGAGCTGATGGATCAGTTGACAGGTTCAAAGCAAGATTATTAGCTAAAGGATTCACTCAAACCTATGGAGTGGACTACTAGGAGACTTTTGCTCTAGTAGCTAAAATGAACACGATCAGAATCCTGTTATCATGTGCAGCCAACCTTGATTGGGATTTACAGCAATTTGATGTTAAAAATGCCTTCTACATGGAGATTTAGAAGAAGAAGTGTTTATGGAGATCCCTCCTGGATTTGATAATGAAACAATACATGGGAAAGTATGTAGACTGAAAAAGGCCTTGTATGGATTAAAGCAATCTCCCAGAGCATGGTTCGACAGGTTCAGCAAAGCCATGATCTCTTTTGGCTATCAACAGAGTAATGCGGATCATACGCTATTTATTAAACATAATGAGGGTAAAGTTACTATTCTCATAGTTTATGTTGATGATATAGTGATGACAGGAGATGATAAAGAGGAGATGGCCCGATTGAAGAAACTTTTGGCTCAGGAATTTGAAATCAAGGATCTAGGGAAACTGCAATATTTCTTAGGAATTGAAGTTGCTAGATCAAAGAAAGGTATCTTCATTTCTCAGAGAAAATATATTCTGGATCTCTTGGAAGAAACTGGCATGATGGGGTGTAAACCAGCAGAATCTCCCATTGAAAACAACCACAAGCTGTAGGCTGGAGTTGGTAATTCAGTTGATTTAGGGAGATACCAGAGATTAGTAGGAAGACTGATATATCTCTCGCACACTAGACCGGACATTGCATATGTAGTCAGTCTAGTGAGTCAGTTTATGCATGATCCACGAGAATCACACATGCAAGCAGTATTTCGCATCTTGAGATATCTGAAGTCTGCTCCTGGAAAAGGACTGTTGTTTGCCAAGCATGGTCACCTTCAGATAGAATGCTTTACAGATGCAGATTGGGCGGGATCTCTAAGTGATAGAAGGTCCACCACTGGTTATTGCATACTTGTAGGAGGGAACCTTGTAACATGGAGGAGCAAGAAACAAAGTATAGTTGCTCGATCAAGTGCTGAAGCAGAATACAGAGCTATGGCTCAAGGGGTTTGTGAGCTTCTGTGGTTATAGAAGATATTGGAAGAATTAAATCTGTCAGATAAAGAAGCACCATCCTTGTATTGTGACAATAAAGTTGCTATCAGTATAGCACAAAATCCAGTTCAACATGATCGAACCAAGCATATAGAGATTGATCGACACTTCATAAAAGAGAAATTGACTGAGGGCATCTTGAGCTTACATCATGTGACATCTGATAAGCAAATGGCTGATGTATTTACTAAAGGGTTGTGTCACAGGACCTATCATACTTTAGTTTGCAAGTTGAGCATGTGTGATATCTATGCTCCAACTTGAGGGGGAGTGTTGAGATATATGTAATATTATTTTGCTAGCTAGGACATTTTATTATAGAATTAAATATTAGATTACAGAATTAAATATTAGATATTAGATTTTATTTTCTTTCCTAATATAGCATTCTTGTAAGTGTATATATACACTATGTCTATGTAAAAAGATTAAGAAGAAGAGGAATGAAAAACTAATCTCTTTCCTCCTAAATTCTTCAATATTGCATCTCCCCAAAATCGAAGAGGAACATTATTGTGTATAAGTAAAGTATGCGCAGTTTCAATGAGATGTCGATTTTTGCGTTCAGCAACCCCATTCTGTTGAGGAGTATAGGCACAAGATGTTTGGTGGAGAATTCCTTGAGAAGTCATGAAATTAGTAAAATGGGAAGATAAATACTCCTTGGCATTATCACTATGCAAAACTTTAATGGAAATACCAAACTGATTACGAATTTCAACACAAAAATTTTGAAATATCACAAATAATTCAGAACGATTTTTTATTAAAAATACCCAAGTACAACGGGAATAATCGTCAATAAATGTGACAAAATATTGAAAACCCAGAGTTGAACTGACACGACTGGGACCCCATATGTCTAAATGAACAAGATCAAACAATGATGTAGCCCTATTATTAACTCGCTTAGGAAACGAAGCTCGAGTTTGTTTTCAAAGCTGACACGACTCACATTCAAAAGAAGATAAAGTTGAAAGACTAGGAATTAATTTTTGGAGTTTGGTGATACTTGGATGTCCTAAACGACTATGAAGTAGGTTGGTAGAGGTAGTGAAACTGAAGGCAACTGGTGAGTGTGGACTGGATAGGTGATACAACCTCTATGACTCACATCCTGCTCTAATCGTCTACCCCGAAGTCCGGTCCTGTACAATAACAGAATCAGCCAAAAAAGTTACAGGAACAATTAAGATTTTTGGTGAGTTTGCTAATGGAAATCAAATTATATGGACATTTAGGAGCAAACAAAACTGATTTTAAAGAAATGGAAGAACTTAGTTGTACGTCCCCTAGTCCTCTAATAACAGTTTGTGAACCATTAGCAAATGTAACTTTGGAAGAATTTAATGGGAAACTGAGATTGGAAAAAAAATGTTTATTACCAGTGATGTGATCGGATGCACCTGAGTCTAGTATCCAAGGACCAATGGGAGAAGACCTGGTCAAACAAGCAAAGGAATTAACGGAGTGAGGGACGCTATTTGAAGATGATTGCTGTTTTGCTGATTGGTACTGCAAGTACTCGGTGTAATCAGTGCCAGTCAAAGTAATTGAGTTTGTCGGTTGGTCCTTTGAATCTGGGAATGGAAGTATTCCATCTCGATGAGTTTGTGCCATATAAGCTGTAGAACGACCAGTGGATTGATTTGTACGTGGTGTTTTGCCATGTAACACCCAACAATTGTCACGTGTGTGACCAAGCCTGTCACAATGAGTGTAATGTGGTCGCCCCCTTCCTCTTCCTTTTCGACCACCTCCCTAACCGCTTCCTTGACTTGATTGATTTCGAGTCTGCATAGCTAATGCAGATGTCTCATTAGTATCAACTGGATTTATGGAAATACGAAGTAACCTAGCAGAGACTTCCTCAAAAGAAGGAATAATATGGCTTGACAGAATTTGATCCCGTATAGATCCAAGATCAGGTTGCAACCCTATCAAGGCTATGACCATAAAGAACTTATCTCTTTGTCGCTCTTGTGCAGAAATATCATCAGAAAGGGGCATAAGAGAATTATATTCATCTTTTAATGTCTCTAACTGCCCTAGATAGGTATATCCGTTGCACATCATTTGTATATAAAGACCTAGCTTTAGTCCAAAACTTACAGCAAGTTTTGCAGGATTGAAACAAATTAATTAATTTAGGATCCAAAGAATTCCATAAGTAACTACATAACAAAGCATCAATTTTCCTCCAATTTGCCCTATTAGCTTCAGCAATAGTACTAGAATCTTGAGTCAAATGATCTTCATAACCTTGACCCATAAACCATAATTCAACTGAAGCAGACCAAGATGAGTAGTTACCACCATCTTGTAGTCGGACTATAGTAATATTCAATGAGTTGGAAATAGTGGAAAAGACCTGTCTTTCCACTTCTACCTTTGAAGACTCTACTGCCATATCAAGGAATGTTCAAAACAGAGGAGAATAGTCACGAGTATGTACTGTTCAACGAGAGAGAGAAGAACCGAAACAAACTGAAACGACTAATGGCCTCTAAAAATCAACAAACGCAAATCAAACAAGAAGATATAAAGTAAAAGGTGTCGATAAAAGTGGAACAGAACAAAACAAAACGAAACCCAAGTAAGAAAGATAGAGAAGAGAACGAGTAGGTTACTCAGTTCCTTTCTGACGAGGGATTCAAAACTGTTCGGGGATAAAATAGCCCTCCATTCCGCCTCCGTTTCTCGCTATTTTAGGACAACCACCAGAACCAAAAGGGGAGAGGCCGGTGATCCTAGTGGCACCGATCTCGCAAGATTCCGATGACCGGAGAGTGGCGCGTGTGTCCCACGTGCCGATGTGACTGAAAGCTTGGAGCGGCGCATGAGGAGCAACGGCGAAGAGTTCGGCGATGGGCTTTGAGGGATGGCTAGATCGGCACCTTCTGCTGTTGTTGGAGTGGGTGGTGAGATGAAATACTGGTCTAGTTTTTTTTTTTTTTTTAATGAACTGACGGTGAAAAAAAAAAAAATTATACGGAACCTTGCTCTGATACCATATAAAAAAAGAGAGAAAAGATTGAATTACGTGAAAGCTTAATTATTCCCTCAAGCTTAGCTGAGTATTTATACTGATTGTACAAGCTACAAACTAGGAAATATACAAACTAGGAAAGTACTAATTTAGGCTATACGATCTTTACTAAAAAATAGACAACCTAAACTAGGAAACATATCTTTCTAATTTTAACAATATCTGAAGAATGTAGGACCTATATATATAACTCAACACTACCTCTCAAGCTGGAGCATGCAAATCATATGCACCAAGTTTGTTATAAATATGTTCAATACGAGGACTCCTTAAAGACTTAGTTAAGATATCAACCAATTGATCATTTGAATTAACATAGATAATGATAATATAACTAGATAAGATCTTTCCATAATAAAGTGATAGTCGATCTCTATATGTTTGGTTCTGTTGTGAAAGACTGGATTAGATGCTATATGTAAAGCAGTTTAGTTATTACAAATTAACTTCATTTGCATTGCTTCACAAAACTTTTAACTTCTAAAGAAGCTGTTTGATTCAAATAAGTTCACAAGTTGCCAAGGCCATTGCACAATATTCTGCTTCTGCACTTGATTTAGCAATATCCTGCCTTTTACTCTTCCAGGTAACTAAATTGCTTCTAACTAGGATAAAATACCCAAAAGTGGATCATCTATCAGAAAGAGAGTTTGCCCAATTAGTATTTAGAATACCCAATCACTTGAGAATGACCATGATCTTCATATAGTAAATCACTACTTGGAGCACTTAATATATTTGAGAATCTTGACAACTACATTCCAATGACTAACACAAGGAGATTGAAGGAATTGATTGACAGCACTAACAGCAAAAGATATATCAGTTCGAGTAATAGTAAAATAATTAAGCCTTCCCACCAATCCACTATCTCCCAGAGTCTACAAATGGCTCTCCCTATCCTAGTAACAACTTCACATTAAGATTCTTAGGAGAATCTATAGGCTTACAATTAAGCATACCAGTTTCTTTCAAAAGATCTAAGGCATATTTTCTCTAAGAGAGTACTATACCAAAATTAGATTGAGCAACTTCTATGCTAAGAAAGTATCTTAGAAAGCCAAGATCTTCCTTCAAGTGAATAATACCAATCTGATCATTGTCAATAATGACAATATCATCTACATAAACCATTACGTAAATGCATTCCCCTTCAAATGTATGTTTAAAGAAGACTGAATGATTAGATGTACTATGAACCATGCCAAATTCCATAACTACAGTATTGAACCAGCTAAACCAAGCATGTGGAGATTGTTTCAAACCATAAAGGGAGTGACAGAGTTTGGATACCAAATTAGACTCCCCTCAAACAACAAAACCAGGTGTTTTCTCCATATAAATCTCCTCTTGGAGCTTACCATGAAGAAATGTATTTTTCATGTCCAATTGGTACAATGGCCAATGTTTCATAGTTGTAATTGATAGAAATAATGGAATAGAGGATATCTTAGCCACAGGAGGAAATGTATCAACATAATCCAAACCATATACCTGAGTGTAACCTTTAGCAACTAAATCCACCTTAAGTCAATCAATTTTACTGTCAAGACCAACTTTCACAGCATAAACCCATTAACACCCAACCAAAGATTTTCCAGGATGTAAAGGAACCAAATCCTAAGTACCATTAGCATGTAAAGCAATCATCTCCTCTACCATTGCTTGTGTCCATCCTGGATCTGAAAGTGCTTCACTTACATTTTTAGGAATAGAAGTAGAAGACGGAGACTAAACAACAACACAATAGGATGGAGATACACGATGATAACTAAGAAAATTATAAATGGGGTGCAAATTTCAGGAAGATCAATTACCTTTCCTAAGAGCAATTAGGAGATCTACATCAAGTAGTTCCTCAGTAGTTATAGATAGTGGAACAAAAGGTGAGTTAGTGGAAGCATCTAAAGGAGGTGGTGTGTTTGATGAAGAGTGGTTTTTATAGCGCTGATGGTAAACCTGCAAGGGTGGGGGTCAAGGAATAGAATCAGAGGTAGTAGGTGCAAGCTTAAGAAGAGATAACTGAGATGGAATAGGCAAACTTTAGAAATAAGGTGCTTCAATGAAGAGGAGGAATGGGGAGAAGAGGTTTTAAGGAAGGTAATATTGAGAGACAAATAGTAATGATGAGTGGTAAGTGAATAACATTTGTAACCTTTCTAAAATTTAGAATAACTAAGGGAAATGTACTTAATAGAATAGGCTGACAGTTTATCCCGACGAGAAGACATTTTTTTAACAAAACATGTGCAACAAAATACACATAATGAAATAATATACAAGGGTTGATTAGGAAATAAGATGGTGTGAGGAATTTTGTGTTGAAGCATAGAAGGCGGCATTCGATTAATGAGATAACACGTAGTGAGGACAACATTGGCCCAAAACCAAGTAGGTACATGGTGATGTAAAAGGTGTGCGAGCAGTTTCAATTGAATGTTTATTTTTACACTCAGTAACACCATTTTTTTAAGATATGTATGCACAAGATTATAGATGTAAAATACCATGAGATGACATGAACTTAGTAAATGGAGTAGAAAAATATTTAGGAGCATTGTCACTACAGAAAATTTGTATCGATGCATTAAACTGAGTTTTAATTTCAGCATAAAAGGACTCAAAAATTGAATACAACTAAGATCGATATTTCATTAAATATAACCAAATACAACAAGAATAGTCGTCAATAAATGTTACAAAGTACTGAAAACCCAAAACAAATATGACACAACTAGGGCCCCAAATGTCATAATGAACTATAGTAACAAGAGAGGTAGCCTAATTATTGACTTGCCTAGGAAATAAATTCTAGATTGTTTTCTTAATTGACATGATTCAGAAAATCATCTTTTGAAATTTAGAGATGTTAGTATGGCCCAAATGATTGTGAAGAAGAGCTAGAGAGACTGGAGTAGAACATGCAACAGGAGAAGCTGGAGAGATAGTATGGTAGTAAAGCCTATCTAACTCACATCCTGTGCCAATCATCTGTCCTGTACTGAGATCTTGGAAAACAATAGAATAAGGGTCAAATGTAATTGAACAATTTAAAGCATAGGTGCCTTTACTAACAGATATAAGGTTAAATGAACAATTAAGAATATAAAGGACATTTTCTAAAGGTAGTGATGGTAAGAGCTGTCCATTACCCACAACTTTAGCAAATTGTATGGGAATCATTTGCTACAGTAACAAAAGTCAAAGATGTTAATTGTAAAAACAAAGAAAATAGATCAAGATTACCAAAAATATGCTCAGAAGCACTAGAGTCCATAACCCATGGACTTAGAGAAGAGGATTAACCCATGGACTTAGAGAAGAGGATTGAGTGAGGCATGTAATAGAATTACCAGTATGAGCAATGGAAGCAGTAAAGGATGATGATTGTTTTAAAGCTTGATATTGGAGATAATTCTCAAGATCAGTTCCAATGAGAATTAGAGAATCCTTGTGCCATCTGTTAGAAGTTGTATGATTAGTATTCTGAATAATATTAGCACGAGGAGGACAACCATGTAGTTTGTTGCATTTGTCCTTGGTATGTCCCCATCGATTGCAATAAGTACACCTAGGACAATTTCCACGATTACCTCCATAAGCTCCAATTGTATCCCTCTCTTGCACTTAATTGAACTTGAGTAACCATCTAAGAAGCCAAAGTTGAACTATCCATAATAAAAGACCCATGTACGGATGCATTTGAAATGGATGACACACGGAGAAGACGGGATAAAACTTCATCCATAGATGGTACAGTAAAACTAACTAATATCTAATCACGAACAGGAGCAAGGTCAGCACCAAGTGTAGCAAGAATACAAACCATGAAGAATTTGTCCCTTAAGCTAAATCATCCTTGAGATTTTGATCAGGAGGAAGTAGAGAATTGTATTTAGCTTTAATTGATGCCTATCTACCAAGGAAATCAGTAATAGACATACTTGATTGTCTTAAGTTAAGTGACGCGAACCCTAGATATCGATCTAAGACCCAACGTTCAAGAAGGATTCAAACCCGAGAATCGAAATTGAATCAAAAACGAAACGTAACCCGAACCCAATCGAACCCGTCGATTAGAACCTAAGCTATCCGAATAGATTTCTCCAAGCGTTTAGGATGAAGAAATCAAAGGAAGTTCTATTCGCAAGAACTAAAGAAGAGAGGATTCTCTCAAGGAAATTTTCATTCAAATTGATAAACTGTCCTTTTAAATGACAAAACAAGGTGTTATAGTCGAAAAAAACACATAAGCTGGCGGCCTAAATGCATATATGGCTGGCTTTGAAATAACTGAAGAAAACAAAAAGACGTTCTATGGATGTCTAGGCCGGCACTATGCCGGCGGCCTTAACCCGCCAGCGTTGCTTCCCTCAAGGTCGGCCAAGAAGGTCGGCTCTCCTTTGCCTCTAAGCCAGTGGCTTTCCCTTTGTTGAAGGCTGTCGTTCCATCGTTGTTGGCCTCTGCTTCGTCCGTGCTTTGATATATTATGCTTACTAGCTCGGGACTTGAATTAGACTTGTGTCAACCTGCTTCTTGCTCTTGGAGTTCCATAACTAATCCTTGCAAGGCTTCTCCCACTCGCTTAGCACTAGTTCTTGTCATTGGACCTCCAATACCATGTAGCGGGTCATTAGACTTTGGCTCGTGAACTCTCGATGCTACTTGATCCCCATCATTCCCCCCTTCCTCGGAAAGATTCGTCCTCGAATCACTTGCATCATACAAAGAAAGGTCAGAAACATTAAAAGTTGCGTTTACATTACCATAGTGACTTGGCAAGTCAATCTTGTAAGCGTTATCATTGATGCGGTCCAACACTTGAAATGGCCCATCTCCCCTGGGGTGCAACTTAGATTTCTGCTGTTCAGCAAATCTCTCCTTTCTCAGATGTACCCACACCCAATCTCCTAGATGAAAAACAGTCTTCACATGACCCTTATTGGCCTGTCGAGCATAATGCTCATTTTTCTTCTCAATGTTGGCGCGAACCTGAGCATGCAATTCCCTCACAAACTCTACCTTTTTCTTTCCATCAAGATCAACAAATTCGTTAACAAGCAAAGGCAAAATATCCAATGGAGTCAGGGGATTAAAACCATACACCACCTCAAATGGAGAATAAGATGTAGTGAAATGCACAGTCCTATTATATGCAAATTCTACACGTGGCAGACATTTCTCCCATTGTTTCAAATTCTTATGAATCACAGCACACAACAAGGTTGAAAGAGTCCTATTGACTACTTCCGTCTGACGATCAGTTTGAGGATGTGCAATAGTAGAGAACAACAATTGAGTGCCTAACCTATTCCACAAAGTATGCCAAAAATGACTTAAGAATTTCACATCCCTATCACTCACAACGAATTTAGGCAAGCCATGCAACCGTACAATCTCCCTAAAGAACAAATCGGCAATATGTTATGCATCATTAGTTTTAGAACAGGCAATGAAGTGAGCCATCTTACTAAACCTATCGACAACAACAAATATGCTATCTTTGCCACTTTAAGATCGTGGTAACCCTAACACAAAATCCATAGAAATGTCAGTCTAGGGTTTATTAGGCACAGGCAATGGAATGTATTCTGCATAGGGCATTACTCTGGATTTGGCCTGTCTACATGCAATGCACTTGTCACACACAGTTTGCACATCATGCTTCATTTTTTGCCAATAAAAATGTTCATGCAAAATATCCAAAGTCTTTTTAACACCAAAGTGTCCCATTAAACCACCCCCATGTGTTTCCGTCACAAGCAATTCACGCACAGAGCTTTTAGGCACGTATAACTTATCTTTCTTAAACAAATACCCATCATGCCTATAGAAATCAGAATATCCAGACTCAGTACAAGCAGCCTAAATTTGACCAAAGTCAAGATTAGTCTCATGTAACTCCTTAATGAGTTCAAACCCAAGCAATTTAGTTTGCAAAGAAGTCAAAAGTGAATACCTTCGAGAAAGTGCATCAGCCACCACGTTCTCTTTTCCTTGCTTGTATTTGATCACATATGAGAAGGTCTCAATGAACTCCATCCATTTCGCATGCCTCCTGTTCAACTTACCTTGAGTTTTCAGGAACTTCAAACTCTCATGATTAGAATGAATGATAAACTCCTTAGGCCATAAGTAATGTTGCCAAGTTTGCAAGGTCCTCACCAAAGCATAAAGCTCCTTGTCATAGACTGGGTAATTTAATGTAGCACCACTGAGCTTTTCGCTAAAATAAGCGATTGGCTTGGAATCCTACATCAAAACACCACCAATACCTTTCCTGAAAGCATCCCATTCAATCTCAAAAACATTTTCAAAATTAGGTAAAACAAGTAAAGGTGCATTAGTCAATCTCAAAGTAAAGTCTTAAAAGCTTGCTCATGCACTTCAGTCCACTTGAATTCGGTGTTCTTCTTAACAAGATCATTTAGAGGAGCAACTATGGAACTAAAGTCCCTAACAAATCTCCTATAAAAGCTTGCTAGCCCATGAAAGCTCTTGACCTCACTTGCATTCCTTGGTGTCGACCTCTCCCGAATCGCCTTCACCTTTTTTTCATCTACAGCAATCCCCTTCGCACCTACAACAAAGCTAAGAAAAACCACAATTTCCATACAAAAGGTGCACTTTTTCAAGTTCACATACAATTTGTTTCCTCTCAAAACAGTAAACACATTTTGCAAATGTTGAACATGTTCACTTAGAGTTTTACTGTAAACTAAGATGTCATCAAAGTATACAACAACAAACTTCCTAATGAAAGCACGAAGAACATGATTCATTAACCTCATAAACGTGCTAGGCGCATTTGTTAATCCAAAAGGCATTACCATCCACTCATATAAACCATGCTTAGTTTTAAAAGCCGTTTTCCACTCATCTCCCTCTTTCATGCGAATTTGGTAATAGCCGTTCTTTAAATCAATTTTGGAAAACAAACAGGCACCATGCAGCTCATCAAGCATATCATCAAGTCTAGGGATAGGATGTCTATACTTAATTGTGATCTTGTTGATTGCTCGACAGTCAACACACATTCGCCATGTTCCATCCTTCTTGGGAACCAAGATGATAGGAACTGAACATAGACTGAGGCTTTCTCTCACAAACCCCTTCTCTATCAAATCATCAATTTGCCTCTGGATCTCCTTGGTTTCCTCTGGATTGGCCTAATAAGCTGGTCGATTAGGAATGGAAGCACCTGGAATAAAATCAATCTGGTGTTCAATGCCTCTTAGTGGAGGCAATTCCCTTGGTACTTATTGAGGAAATAAGTCAGCAAATTCCTGCAAAAGAGAAACAACAACTGTAGGCAAAGAAGGGTTAAGATGGTAAGTGGAAAGATAAACATCCTTGTTCATCAGTACAAGTAAGTGTCGTTTTGCCTTCAAAGCACTTTTAATCTCGCTTGCCTCTCCAATGCCACTCGTGTTTCCCTCTAATTCTTTCTTCTCATAACTCACCATTGTGTTTTTGCCACTTTCTTTCACAGTCTCAATTTTCTTTTCTTGTTCACTCTTATGTTTCCCTCTCTCTCTAAACTCTAGCAATTCTCAATTGATCCTCACTAGCCTCCCAAGGGTTGAGGGGTGTCAAAATCACCTGTCTCTTGTTCAAAATGAAGGAATACTGATTGTGATAACCATCATGAGTGACCTTCCTATCGAATTGCCAAGGTCGTCCCAACAATATGTGGCAAGCCTACATAGGTACCACATCACATAATACCTCATCACGATACTTTCCTATAGAGAAAGAAATCAGTACCCTCTTGGTCACTTTAACCTCCCCACATTCGCTCAACCACTGCAACTTATAAAGCTGTTCATGCTTCACAGTTTTCAGGTTCAGTTTATCAACCAATAATGTGCTAGCGACATTTGTATAGCTACTACTATCAATAATCAAACTACACTCTTTGTTATTCACATGGCATCTAGTATGAAAAATATGCTCTCACTGCACTTTATCACCCTCATCCTTAAGTTAAGTATTAAGAACCCACCTGGTAACAAGCATCTTCCATGTCACTACAATCTTCCAATGGGACCATGTCATCATCATCCCCTGAACTCACTCTCTGCACTTCTCCACTCTCCAAAAGGATCATCGCCTTAGTGTTTGGACACTGCGATGCAATATGCCCAAATCCTTGGCACTTGAAACACTTAATATCACGCAATCTAGAAGTAGATTTGGTTTCAGTGTTACCTTTCGAATAGGATGCCGGTGCCTTAGCCTTCTCTTCCTCCTTAGTTTTCGGTGGTGGTTTGTTATTCTTCCAATTCGACTTCCATGAAGAACTAGAAGTTGAATTATACCTGGAAGAACTTGAAATTGGGTGATACCTTGAAGTACTCTTTCCCTTTAGCTGCTTCTTAACCTTGATCGCCTTATGCAATAATTCCTCAATATCTAGATAATGTTGTAGATCAACAATATCAGCGATCTCCCTATTCAATCCACCAATGAACCTAGCCATTACAGCTTCATCATCATCCTCCACCTTAGCTCTAATCATGGCTATTTCCATCTCCTCATAATAGTCCTCTACACTTTTGGACCCCTGTGTCAGACCCTGCAACTTCCTATGCAAATCCCTATAATAGTTATTAGGAATGAACCTCTTCTGCATAATAGTTTTCATCTCCCCCTAAGTGCTAACAGGCTCCTCTCCATACCGTCTCCTATTCCTAACCAGTTGATCCCACCATACACTTGCATAGTCAGTGAACTCAACTGCTGCAAGTTTAATCTTCTTGTCCTCTGAATAGTTATGGCACTCAAATATGTGATCAACCTTTCGCTCCCACTCCAAGTATAATTCTGGGTCATTCTTCCCTTGAAAGGAAGGTATTTTCATCTTTATACTACCCAAGTTACTATCTATCCTTTGGGTATTTTCTCTCCCCATCACGAAATTATACTCTCCTAATTCAGTGTCCTCTCCCTCTTCTATTCTCACTCCCCTCCTTGGAAGCCTCTCAATTCTTCGCCCTATAGAAGTACTACCCGTGGGCTCCTTACCTTGCTCAATCTTATCCATCCTTACATGGATTTGCTCCAGTTCACCACTCAGTAATCTTTTCATCTCACTCATTAAAGCATCAAACATCATTTTATTATCTACTTCTCCCTTCTCTCCACCAGTTGGACTTTGATCAAACATATCGCTGCAACAGAAAAAGGTTAGTAATAACAAATGAAGAAGGCCTCACAATTCACTCCCTCACCAGTTTACACTCAAAGATGTGTATACACTCGTGTATCTCACAATTTGATTTTCCACGATAAAATTCTCACCAATTTACTCTCCTTTGCAAATCCTTGCTCAAGAACTAACTCAATGAGTTTTTCTCCACAATAAACCACTAGGATAAATCAACCAACAACTCAGAATTCTAACAACACGAGAATACGACTCAATGAATAACTATGATTGACCAATATGGAATATAGTGAATTTGATAGGAAACAATGAACTCGAACAATTAAACAAACAAACTAAAATATAAACTGGATTTTTTTTTTTTTTTTGTGAAATTTACCGACTAACTAATTCAAGGCAATGGAATTGCCTTTGGGATTCGGCAATTGGAATTTGCCGTCGTCGAAACAGAACAGCAATTCCAGGGACGGAATTTTTTTTTTTTTTTTTTATAATTACCAGCCTTTCTCAATTCCATGACCGTATGAATGCAAATAAGGAATTGATATTCCTTCTCAAAAATGGACAGCAACGTAACTATTCTCTTCAGCCAAATTCGGCAGAACAATGGATATATATATATATATATATATATATGCCGAATTGAAGACTCTTAAAAGGAATGTCAATTCCTCAACGAAAATGACAGTAGACAATTGTGTTTATGAATTGGCCAATGAGAATCAAAAGCTATGGCAGAGATATATATATATTGACAAATGGGAATCCTCAGCAAAATGTATATTCTCGATTCTTTTGCAAATGATGGAATCAACGAAGGATAGAAATGATGGAATTACATATATAAAATACCACGAACAACAAATTTTCTTTTTTTTTTTTAAACTACGATAAAAAATTTATGTAATCAATTAAACAAAAATATTAACAAGGATAGAGATTACCCAATTCAATGAGCCTTGGCTCTGATACCAAATGACCCGATCCCAATCGAACCCGTCGATTAAAACCTAAGCTATCCGGATAGATTTCTCCAAGCATTTAGGATGAAGAAATCGAAGGAAGTTCTATTCGCAAGAACTAAAGAAGAGAGGATTCTCTCAAGGAAATTTTCATTCAAATTGATAAACTGTCCTTTCAAATGACAAAACAAGGTGTTATAGTCGAAAAAAACACATAAGTTGGCGGCCTAAATGCATATATGGCCGGCTTTGAAATAACGGAAGAAAACAAAAAGATGTTCTACGGATGTCTAGGCCGGCACTATGCCGGCGGTGCAGATTCCAAAGCCGGCGGCCTTAACCCGCTGGTGTTGCTTCCTTCAAGGCCGACCAAGAAGGCCGGCTCTCCTTTGCCTCTAGGCCGGCGACCTTCTCTTTGCTGAAGGCTATCGTTCCATCATTGTTGGCCTCCGCTTCGTCCGTGCTTTGATATATTATGTTTATTAGCTCGGGACTTGAATTAGATTTGTGTCGACCTGCTTCTTGCTCTTGGAGTTCCATAACTAATCCTTGCAAGGCTTCTCCCACTCGCTTAGCTCTAGCTCTTGTCATTGGACCTCTAATACCATGTAGCGGGTCATTAGACTTTAGCTCGTGAACTCTTGATGCTACTTGATCCCCATCATTAAGCAAATTAAATATCACCGAATATAAACACTGAATATCATTAGTGTAAAGGGTTTTTACCTAAGTCCAAACATCATAACAAGTATTGTAACGCTTGTAAATGGTATGAAGAGAGGGGGTCAATGGATTTCCATAAGAGACTCAATAACAAAGCATTTGCTCTCTACTAGTGATCTTTATCCTTTTGCACGTTGTCGAGATTAGTGGTCAAATGGTATTGTAGACCTTGACTCATACATCATAATTCCATAGCTTTAGACAAAGACATGTAGTTGGAACTCCCCATTAATTTTTCTATTGCAATGGCAGGAGATGGAGATAAGAAGCATGAAAAAGGACTAATTTTTTTATGAGGAAGCATCGTGAACCATGTTAGATTGAAGCCAACCCAGAAAAAGAGGGTGAAAAGGTGGTAAATAGTGGTGGTCGGTAGCAGATGGCAATGGAAGATGTTAGCATTTAGACGGCTGGAGCTAGAGGAAGCAAATGCACCAGCATGTGAAGGAAACGAAAGATTTAATGTCAGAAAAAGAAGGAAAAAAGTAAGATATGGCGATGCGGCATGTGGCGGTGAGTGATGGTGTGTGGAGACATTTTCAGTGGCAAGCTTTGGGAGAAATGATTGATAATCAACATAAAACTCCAAATTCTAGGAAGATTTTAAGTTGATAATTAATCAAAAATCATCCTAAATTGATGCTTAATCAAGGAATATGTTGCTTTCAGGTGTAATGAAGATCATTGAAAGAAATTTAGAAGAAAACAACAAAGAGAAAGGAAGAAGAGCATCTCCCCTGCCTGCCATGCCCCCATATCAGGGGCATATGAACAGCAAACCACCACCACGCCCCCATATGAACAGCAGGCCACCACCACGCCCCCATATCAGAGGGCGTATGGACGAGAAATCAGGAATAGAAGCTACCACGCCCCTTGCCATGGGGCATGGCAGAGGGCGTATGGGACCAAAAGGGAAAGATAAAGCCACCACGCCCCTGATATGGGGGCGTAGCATCTTCAAAAGATGAACAGAGACCACCACGCCCTTTGCCATGGGGCGTGGTGAGGGGCATATGGAGCCCCGAGACATTTTCTCTAACGTTTCTCTCTCCTCCAATGCTGGCACATATATATAAGACGAAAAGGAGAGAGGAAAAAAAAAAAGAGGGGGAGAGAGGACGGCAGACCTAGGGTTTTATAATACACTTCTCTTCATTTTCTCTTTTTCTTTAGTTTTTCACTCAACAATCCAAGGAGATCCAAGCAAGGCATTCAAGATTCAATCTATCCGGGTTGTAATCATGAACTCTAGTTTCTCTTCATGTATTTGTTCTTTCATTGTTAGGTCTATGGAAGAGTAAACCTAGACTTAGATCTCATTTGAACTATTTTGTCATATGATGAAGATATGATTTAATTGATGTTTTATTGATGTTCTTTTGTTCCATTACATGTGCTGCAGAATTATCTTAGATTCGTATTTCCAGAATATGAGTTTATGCTTAATATCATTTGAGTTGATTGAGAAATCGCTTTTATGATTAGATTTATGTTTTGGATGAGATTTGCTCGTGTTTTTAGAGATAGAATATCGAAAATCTTCTGTTGAACATTCATTCGAATAGAGTTCTTATGCTTCATGCGATTCTAGATTGCTATTAATTGAGGAGAGATCCTAATTGATAAATTTAGGATTAGATAAGTAATTTACTTGAGAAAGTGATTATCTTGATTCTTGGAACTTAACAGCTTAAGAACTTAGAAACATTAATCCTTAGCTTCTAATGATTTATGTGACAATATAGGTATATAATGAGATCTAGGTTGTTTTGTTATAGGATTGAATCTTTTGTTGTTGAAGTAGCTTTAGTTTAAATTTCAGATTGTTGACTACTTTCATTTTTTATACACCTCATCTTAATTTAACGGTTAGATAATAGGGAAATAGCTAGTACTAGTAATTAGTAACCTTCTCTCTGTGGGACGACCCTGTACTTAACACTATATTACGTCCACGATAGGTACACTTGCCTATTGCAATGTAGTTAGAATTAGGAACAGACATTATAAATATTAAAACTACAGTTGGCAACGATCAAGTTTTTGGCATTGTTGCCGGGGAGAAGGCACCGCTAATATTAGGAACACTTATTACTTATTAATCTAGCCACTTTATTTACTTCTGTTACTATTCCTTCTTTGTTTACTTAGAATTTAGGTACCACCAATTCTTAGATTTTAGTTCTTGTAGTGCATGACTAGGAGCCGATCCAAGGGCCTTGCTAATTTTAATCCGGAGCCTGAGAGAATCCTTACTCAATCACACAAAAGAGACAAGCACCTGTCTCCATCCTCATCAACAAGGGTTAAGGAATCACTGGTGTTAGAAGAAATGGCTGACCCACAAAACAATCCTCCTCATGAGTTAAATCCATTGGTTGAGCTTAGGAGAACCAATGCTGAGTTCGCTAGGCTAAGGTTGGATGGTGTTAGCTCTAGCATTGTTAGACCTAGGGTGGCGGCAAACAGTTTTGAGATTAAACCAGCCGTTATTCAAATGTTTCAACAATATGCCCAATTTTATGGTCTTGAGGATGAGGATCCAAACTCTCATATTCAATCCTTCCTGGAGATATGCGAAACTTCCAAATTTAATGGAGTGAGTGAAGATGCGGTTTGTCTTAGACTCTTCCCATTTTCTTTAAGAGGAAGAGCTAAACAATGGTTAAACTCTTTGCCAAGAAGCTCCATCACCACCTGGGAAGAGTTGGTTACAAGGTTTTTGGACAAGTTCTTTCCACCTTCAAAGACCGCCAAACTTCGAGCTGACATCCAGTCTTATCACCAACAAGAGTCAGAAACACTTTATGAGGCTTGGGAACGTTTCAAGGAATCATTAAGGAGATGCCCTCATCATGGTGTTCCAGAGTGGATGCAGGTTCAGATTTTCTACAACGGTCTCAATTGTCAGACTAGACAGATGGTAAATGCTGTAGCTGGAGGCACGATTAATCATCAAACTCCTAAAGAAAGCTTAGCTCTCTTCGAGAATCTAGCAGTGAATAATTTTGAATGGTCACATTCTAGGAGTAGAGATAAAAGATCAGCAGGAGTTATTGATGTAGACGTAGCTACTACAATCATGTCAAAAGTAGAGGCGTTGTCTAGAAAAATAGATGGATTGTCACTTTCAAAGCAACAAGTATGCACAGCTGAGCCCTCCTTTGGTGATGAATTAGGTGTTGAACAAGTGGACTATTTGGGAAATCAGATCCGGCCTCAGAATAATCCTTACAGTAACACATATAATCCAGGTTGGAGAAATCACCCAAATTTTTCATGATGTAACAACAACAATTTTCAGAATGGCAACCCCAATCCTTCCCCTAGTTTTCAAAGACCACCTGGTCAAAGTTCTAAACCACAATCATCAATTGAGGACATCCTGGCAAAGTTAGTAAAAGATTTTGAAGATAGACAAAAGTCATTGGACATGATTTTAAAGAATCAAGACACTACTCTCAGAAATCATGGCGCCTCAATCCACAATCTTGAGACTCAGGTTGGACAAATTGCTAAATTACTTTCAGAGAGACCTCAAGGTTCATTACCAGGAAATACAGAGACAAATCCTTGTGAGCATGTGAAAGCAATAACCCTGAGAAGTGGTAAAGAACTCCAATATGAGAATCAAGTAGGAAGAGGTGAGGCATCCAACTCAAAGAAGAAACAACCAATTGAAAATGATGAAGGAGAGAAGTCAGAGAAGTTAGTTGAGAAGAAGTCATCATCATCCAAACCGGTTCTAGAATATAAACCTCCCATTCCATACCCTGCAAGATTGAAGAAAGATAAGGTGGATGAGCAATATGGTAAATTTTTGGAAGTTTTTAAACAATTGCATATTAACCTTCCATTGGTTGAGGCATTGACTCAAATGCCTAGATATGCAAAGTTTTTGAAAGAATTATTGTCGAACAAGAGAAAATTGGAAGAGTTTTCTTCAGTGACTTTAGGAGGAGAATGTTCGGCAGTTATTCAGAACAAACTTCCAAAGAAGCTTAGGGACCCTGGGAGCTTCACCATCCCGTGTTTGATCGGTAAACTAACTGAGGAGAGGGCTCTAGCTGATCTTGGGGCTAGTATTAATCTCATGCCATATCAACTCTTCAATAAGCTGGGACTTGGGGAACCAAAGCCAACCCGAATGAGCTTGCAATTGGCAGATAGATCAGTCAAATTCCCAAGAGGAGTGATTGAGGATGTGCTAGTAAAAGTTCAAGACTTCATTTTCCCAGCAGATTTCGTCATCCTAGATATGGAAGCGGATGTGGAGATCCCATTGATTCTTGGGAGACCATTTCTGGCTACTGCAACAGCTATCATAGATGTGGGAGATGGGAAATTGATGTTGCGAGTGGGAAATGAGGAAGTCATAGTGAAGATGCCGGATGTTCTTAAGCATAGTTTGCAACACGATGATACTTGTTTTGCAGTGGATGATCTTAATCTACCTCTTTCAACGTCAATGCAAGAGCAATTATGCAAGGATGCTTTAGAAATTTGTTTGACGAATGGGGATCAAGGAGAATCTATAGGTGCATCAGTTAAAGAGATAACTGTCAGTCTTAATGGAAGTCTTGAGTTGAAAAAGGAGGTGATTGGAAAGCCTCGTGGAGTAAGGAATGTCAAAAAAAAAAAAAAAAAAAGTGTGGAGAAACACCACGTGATGTGCTCAAAAGGGGGGTCAAGCACAATCAAATAAGAAGGGATGAAGTGACAATGAACACTCACGGCACAAGAAGGGAAAAACCCTTAATTTCACAAGAAAATCCGAAATGAAGATGAATCAAAATGATATAAGGATCAACCGATGGCTAGTTATAAAATGTAATGAGATTCAATTCAAATTCGAAAGCTCCCAATTCTGAATTTAGAACCCTAATTTCACAAGAACAAGAACAACATAAAATTAACTAATTCCTCACCATATATGATGCACTAGTTTGGAGTTAGGATCAACTTGTAATTTGTTGATATTACTCACAACAAATCCAAGTCCACTCGCCACAATTTCACTCTTGAAATTGATAAGAGCAATATGCTTGTAAGAGGTACTCTCACGGCACAAGAAGTGTATTTTCCAAATATTCAAAAAGCTTCCTAACAAACCTAATTTGCAAGTATTTATACTTGCACCCTTTAGGGTTAAAATGACTAGAAAATCACAACTATGCCACTATAGGGTGGCCGTTCCTAAAGGCAAAATTACAACCAAATAAAATGTCCCATAAGCTTACAAATTAAATGGTTCAAAAATAAATTACAAATACAGAAAATAATCTTCAGCAAGCTAGCTTCATAATGGAATTCGTCGGTTCAACTCATCTTCGGTTTTAGGTCGGTCCATAGATAACCCACAAGCTGAGTCTTAGTGAGTTTGTCCATCGCCTTGTGAAACCAAATAAGCATACCTGTTGGAATATACAATTCAGGAATAAGATAAAAGAGGTTAGATAATAATTAATTCCGAGGTTAATCTGCTCGAAATGGGCCCTCATCGCCAAGATTCGAAATCCTTCAATTTTTGTCCTAATGATAGGTCTTGTCGGATTTTGATTCCCATCATCTCTTCGGACCTCAAAAAGATTTGACCTCAAATCTGGCAGTTCAAATGCAGCAGAGACTCTGTTTTCCAAAAGCAATCCATCTGAAGGAGTATCTCTACAGAATCCCAATATCTGAAATACCATAGTAGATGATTGTTTTCTTTCATCCATTTCTAGGATGTATCTCTTCTGTAACACAAACAAGGACTCATTATCTACAGATGTTTCCTCTGTCTCAACCCATTCCATCGAATTTGTTTCCTCTCTTTCTGACTCATCTATATGATGCTGATCCCCAGGGTCTTCTAATGGTTGGCCCAACTGATCATTATCCTCTGAAACCTCTGAAGGTTGGCATAGTGGTGTTTGACATCTTTTATGCTCTAAGGGTTGGCTCGTGTCACTAGAGCCCTTAAGAACCTTTTAAGGTCGGCATATTTGAGTCTGCACAATTTCATCTGTGGAACCCCTACCATCAAATGAAGGCATCTGTAGCTCTACACACTCTAGGCCTCTAGGTGGTCTAAATTCCATTTCTGGGAATGGTTTAAGCCCAAAATTATCATCTCTATCTCCTCTAAGAGCATGATAATCTCCCTTTGCTCTAGGTGACGCTTGAAGGTGTTCCACTGGTGGTGGTGGCAATGTCATCCTATCAATCCTTGTTGCTAATGTAGCAACAAATTTGCTAAGGTCCCGAAGTTGTTCATCTAAGGTCCTCCCACCTGCAACATTAGGACCCTAACCTCCACTAACTCGACTATAGGCTACATCACTCCTTCCTCCACTCACGCTATTAATAGACATTTTTGTGGATGCAATCTATTTGATGTACTAATGTAATATCTAGTAATTGTAGCACACTCACTTCTCAAAACACTAAATCCACGCAACAATATTATGTTGCAACCCTTCACTTCCATGGTAGCAACAAACAAAAATTAACTAAGATGCTTCTTTAAATGGCGACAACAACAATACACTCCCACTTCCACCGTGATTTACACACATACACGGCAACAATTCAAAATTGACACACTTAATGCAACTTTGCCACAAATGGTAAGAACCAATTTCAAATTCAAATGAAATATAATCAATACCACTCTTTAACTACTTGAAGTAAATGGATGTGTTTCAATTCAAATTGTTTCCTCTTCTTCCACACAAACTCAAATCTAGAAATTGTACACTTCCACTTCCAATTTGCACAACACAACACCACACAAACACCTACACACCCACGGTGCACTTCTCCACTTTTACACAATTTATCAACCGCAATTTACATAAGAAGGCAGCAAATTAAATTTGAAAAATCAAACCACTTCACTAATTGCAACCCCTCCACATTTGGTAAGATGCAAATTTTCAAATTCAAACAAACACAATTAACTCCTTCACTCTTAATGCTTGTTTTGAAATCAAATAACTTCCCTTCTTACACACTAATCAAATCTGGAAATTGTAAGTTACACTCCTTTAATTCCGAAAATCCTTACAATGATTCACTTCTCTTTTATCACAAAACAATGTATTTCCAATTCCACAACAAACACTAGGAAATACTCCTTACTCCAATAATTCCCTTCACGGCAAAATCAAGAACAAGAAGTTACAACAAGATATCCACTTCTACAACAAGAAGTTTCAACTTCCCAAGTAAGATAATCACGCCACTTAGTACCAATATAAACAATTCAATTTTCTCCACTTTCAATTTCACAATTTTAAGGAAACAATAAACACTAATTAACAATGCTTCAACTATTTGAACCCCAAATTATGGAATTCAATTCAAGAACTTTCCCTTCTTCCCTAAACAAGTAACTCACGGCAAGATGAAGATAACACAATCAATTTCCGCAATCTCAATTGCAACAATCCCTCCTCTTAAACCTTAAGCAACTCACAGCAAGATGAAGATAACACAATCAATTTCCAAAATCTCAATTGCAACAATCCCTCCTCTTAAACCTTAAGCTCTGATACCAAATTATGATGTGCTCAAAAGGGGGGTCAAGCACAATCAAATAAGAAGGGATGAAGTGACAATGAACACTCACGGCACAAGAAGGGAAAAACCCTTAATTTCACAAGAAAATCCGAAATGAAGATGAATCAAAATGATGTAAGGATCAACCAATGGCTAGTTATAAAATGTAATGAGATTCAATTCAAATTCGAAAGCTCCCAATTCTGAATTTAGAACCCTAATTTCACAAGAACAAGAACAACATAAAATTAACTAATTCCTCACCAGATATGACGCACTAGTTTGGAGTTAGGATCAACTTGTAATTTGTTGATATTACTCACAACAAATCCAAGTCCACTCGCCACAATTTCACTCTTGAAATTGATAAGAGCAATATGCTTGTAAGAGGTACTCTCACGGCACAAGAAGTGTATTTTCCAAATGTTCAAAAAGCTTCCTAACAAACCTAATTTGCAAGTATTTATACTTGCACCCTTTAGGGTTAAAATGACTAGAAAATCACAACTATGCCACTATAGGGTGGCCGGTCCTAAAGGCAAAATTACAACCAAATAAAATGTCCCATAAGCTTACAAATTCAATGGTTCAAAAATAAATTACAAATACAAAAAATAATCTTCAGCAAGTTAGCTTCATAATGGAATTCGTCGGTTCAACTCATCTTCGGTTTTAGGTCGGTCCATAGATAACCCACAAGTTGAGTCTTAGTGAGTTTGTCCATCGCCTTGTGAAACCAAATAAGCATACCTGTTGGAATATACAATTCATGAATAAGATAAAAGAGGTTAGATAATAATCAATTCCGAGGTTGATCTGCTCGAAATGGGCCCTCATCGCCAAGATTCGAAATCCTTCAATTTTTGTCCTAATGATAGGTCTTGTCGGATTTTGATTCCCATCACCACGCCCCTGCCATGGGGCGTATGAAGGCAAAAGAGGCAACAAAGTGGAAAATTTCCAACTGATATGCTACCACGCCCCTTGCCACGGGGGCGTGTCAATCCAGAATTGTCCACAGAGTCTACTATGCCCTATTAGCCTTGTGTTAACTTAATTTAAGGAC